>CM049798.1:34847543-35000008 GCA_027422405.1 Ptychobarbus kaznakovi
AACGTACGTCCGAATCTCGCGAGAATTAGTGCACCAGCCTGGTAATTCTCGCCTAATTTTTTATGAATACTATATAGTATGGAAGTATGCGGTTTCGAATGCACCCCATGTTAGGCTTGTTCGACTTCATGCGGCGCCGCAAAGATCGGCTGCCGACTGACAAAAGCAACGCATTCTGGTTAGAACATTTTTCCGACTTTGATCGGTGCTGCAGCCACCTTACGATCACATGTGCCATCAAAGTACCGCGAGAGCAAAAAGAGACCAGCCGCCGAGGTCAGGCGCTGGCAGTTGCTGAAAATCGGCTGCAAGAACGCTCCGGTTACTATCGTAACCTCGGTTCCCTGAAAGCGGGAACGAGACATCACAGAGAATTTCTCCGTTATGGGAAGCTCCTTCCCTCCAACCTTTCCTGAATACCTATTGGCTCACGCCAGTCCAATGACTGGCCAATTGTCGCGAAGCATGCAAATACGCGCTCGAGAGGAAGTATAAATGCGGCGCCCGCGACAATTACGTCAGAATCTGATACTGAACGCCGCTTGGCTGGACGAGCAGATATCACGGCGATCACCGTGATGTCTCGTTCCCGCTTTCAGGGAACCGAGGTTACGATAGTAACCGGAGCGTTCCCTTTCAAGCTGTCACGAGACATCACAGAGAATTTCTCCGTTATGGGAATGCTATTCAATCCCGCCGTGAGAGAGGCTACGGGCAGCCTGCACCGCGAGGAAGCATTCCCACCAATAACGGCGCTCGTAGGACGGCTCACAGCTGATAGGTGGAGATAAGCCAATGAGCGCCCACACCCCAGGCATACTAAATTTGCATATCTGGCAACTGATAACATGGGCTGCGCTGAGAGCAGGGCAGAACACATTCAGCAATAACAGTATACGGGGCTGTACAGAGTTAACACTGTGTCGAGCAGCATAACTTAACATGACATGTACGCGGCACTGAACTCAGGGCCGACCAAGATAACGACCTCATAGAGGGCTGCATAATGTACTGTACAAGCAACATCTCCCACAAAGGTAGTACATAATCAGTTACTCACCGACAGCACTTGGAAGGCTAAGGACTGAACGTCCAGCTTGTAAAACCTGGCGAAGGTATTCTGCGAAGACCAGCCGGCTGCCAAGCAATATCTGGGATAGACATACCTCTTGACCACGTCCAGGAGGAAGCTATAGCCCTCGTTGAATGGCCTCTGATGTGCAGAGCGCATTACAATCCTTGGCTTGCATATGCCTCCGTGATAGCATCCACAATCCAGTGTGACATTCTTTGTTTCGACACGGCTCGGCCCTCTGTAGCACCACCATAGCACACAAAAAGCTGGTCCGACTGCCGAAACTGGCTGAACGGTCAATGTAATCCTCAGAGCCCTGACGGGGCACACTGCAGTCTGGGCATTCGCACTCTGTGGGGGCGATGACTCCACAGCAAGGGCCGGTAGTGTAACCGTCTGTGGCCTGAATGGGGTAGACAGCGATTTAGGCACGTAACCCAATCTCGGCCGGAGAGTGACACTGCAGTCCCGGGGTCCGAAACGAATACAGTCGTTGCTCACAGAAAAGGCTTGTAAATCCCCAATGCGCTTAGCCGAAGCGAGGACAAGAAGGAGTATAGTTTTAAGCGATAGCTCCTTCAAACCTACTGATGTTAGGGGCTCAAATGGTGGCTGTGACAGAGCTCTCAATACCACTTCCAGGTCCCAGGGCGGAACCGAAGGTGGACGTGGGGGATGTAGTCTCTTGCTCCTCTAAGAAAACTCACCACCAGCGTGTTTCTACCGAACGATTGCCCGCTGTGCGGGGAACGAAACGCGGTAATGGCCGCCACATAGACTTTCAGTGTTGATGGTAACGAACCACTATCCAATCTGTGCTGCAAGAAGCTCAGAACATCCGACACCGTGCAAGTATCCGGGTCGATATGAGCATGACCGCACCATTTCACAAACACTCCCCATTTTGAAGCGTATAACGTCTCGTAGAAGGTGTTCGCGCTTCCGTGAGCGTGCTGAGCACGCGAGACTGTGAGGCCATCTCCTCTGATATCCCTGAAGCGATCACACATGAAGGCTCCATAGTTCCAGGTCGGAGTGCCACACCGAGCCGTCCATCTGGGATAGCATATGTTCCCTGCTGGGGATCGGGGAAGTCTAGGAACCAAGGCTGGTTCGGGGCGATGAGTATCACTGATGCTCGCATAACACCAGTGGCAACATTCTTGATCGGAGGAATGCATACGGCCTGGCTGCTGGCCAGCGTGATGTCAGCGGGGAGTGAAGAACAGCGGGAAGTGCGCGTTCTCGCTCGTAGCGAACAGCTCCACCTCCGCTCTCCCGTAACGTTAGCGGTTCCAAATCATCCGAACCGACTCGGGGTGCAATCTCCACTCTCCTTGAGCGATCCCCTTCCTCGAAAGCATGTCCGCCCCATCAAGAGACCGGGGATGTGTGCTGCTCTGACTGAAGAGGACGACAGTCCATTGCCTGCTTGCACAGCGCCCTTGAGCGAAAACCCCCTGGTGATTTATATACGAAACCACGGACGTGTTGTCGGTGCGAATCAGTACATGCTGCTGTTCCAGCTGTGGCTGAAAACCCTTTAGAGCTAAGAAGACTGCTTCCAGCTCCAGGCGGTTTATGTGCCACCGGCTCTGAGATTCCAACCACAGACCATAAGCTGCATTCCCTCGCACACTGCTCCCCAGCCGTGAGTCGATGCATCCGTCGCGACCACCACGCGCGACGCTTTCGAGCACAGGGGAACTCCCCGGCTGAAGAGATCTGGGTTGCGCCAGAGCTTCGACGCCGTCGCGGGTGGCCGCGATGCACAAACATCCCGAAGTCCACGCCGTCCACGGGACTCAAGATTCCAGCCATAGCTGCAGCGGGCGCATGTGTGATAATCCCAGATGACATACCGCTGAATCCGAGCAGTCTCTGAAAAACCTTCAACTGAACAGAGCTGCCTTGCCTGAATGGAGCAGGGAAGACAAAATGGCCGCCGCGGGATCTCGCGAGAGGCGGGCTCTCATCGCCACGCGATCTCGCGAGAGGCGGGCTCTCATCGCCACGCGATCTCGCGAGAGGCAGGGTCTCATCTCCACGCGATCTCGCGAGAGGCAGGGTCTAAACATACCCCCAGATATGTAATGGACTGACTTGGGGCGAGAATGCTCTTCTGCATGTAACACATAGCCCTAGGGATTCCAAGTGAATAAGCAGCGAGTCTATGTGGCTGATAAGCGTATCCAGGGACTGAGCTAAAATCAGTCAATCGTCCAGATAGTTCAAGGTTCTTTATTATTCGTCACATAGTTGAGGATGCACCTTCCACTCTATCTGAGTGGGGAAGTGCTGCATCGATGCACTTTGAAAAGTGCATGGGGCCAGAGCCAGCCCGTTAACAGGAGAACAGAGTAACTTATTGGTACGCTGTGCTTTTCCTTGACAGCATACCTCAGAAAACCGTCTGATGCGGTGCTATCTGAATGTGAAAGTATGCGTCCTTAAAATCCACAGACGCAAAGCAGTCCCCGGGGCGAATTTGCGCCAGGATCTGCTTTAGCGTTGATATCCTGAACGGACGCTTGCCAAGCGCTCTGTTGATGGGTCTGAGATCTAAAATCGGGCGGAGTCCACCATCTCTTAGGCACCCCAAATAGCGCTGG
Organism: Ptychobarbus kaznakovi; assembly: GCA_027422405.1. Taxonomy (NCBI): domain Eukaryota; kingdom Metazoa; phylum Chordata; class Actinopteri; order Cypriniformes; family Cyprinidae; genus Ptychobarbus; species Ptychobarbus kaznakovi. Next base: position 34,851,231 of record CM049798.1, read on the forward strand.
ACAAAACAGCACTCGCTGAGACTTGTTCTATAGCTCCTTCTCCGAGCAGTTTGCATAGCTCTTGTTTAGTATAAGGGCATTTCGAGTCAGTGTTAGAGACTACGCCACGCCATTGAAACGGGGTGGTCTGCGTCTGAACTGAAGGGAGTAACGTTACCCTCGCGCTTATGCAGAGCAACCCGCGTGAGATTCTTGGAATAGTTTCTCACGCGCTCAGGAACTGACACAGCGGCTTTAGCGGCTTGGTCGTTGGGGTCGCCGGCAAGTACTGCACGGCTATAACCCGTGTGGGCAGTGGCTCCGGTCGCTCAGGGGAGGGGCAAGCGGCGTTGTGTTGACTGAGTGAGGAGGAAGAGTTTATCCTTGTGCAAACGTATGTATTTGATGAACATACGCTATCACACACATTTTACAAATTTGAGACAGCTTGAGGGCTAGCCCACTGGTCGTGGTGCCTCTTTCCGGGTCTCTTACACTTGTCCAAGCAGACCTCGGTCCCGCGGTCAGCTATATTATAACCGCGCGGGAGGCGGCTGTATCTACAGGCTGACTATGCTATACGACCTAGTTGAACACCACTTGTAGGGGCGTAAACAACTGGCGTAATAGACCGGCGAAATCTGGAAGGCTGATAGGATACGCCCTACAGGGCATCAGGTGACTCCTCGCCTTCGCGCGCAGGGGTGTCATGTGACTCCTCACCTTCGCGGGCTTTTCCGCACAGGGGTGTCATGTGACTCCTGACTTTTGCGCGCTTCTCCGCGCAGGGGTGTCATGTGACTCCTTACCTTCGCGGGCTTTCCCGCCCAGGGGTGTCATGTGACTCCTGACTTTCGCGCGCTTCCCTCGTAGGGGTGTCAGGTGACTCCTCGCTTTCGCGCACTCTCTGCCGGGGTGCACTTCATGCACCTCGAGGGCGTTATCATGTAATGAGAGGTTGTCCCGTACACACACGACAGCCGCTGATTAGGGGCTATTATCATGTAAATGAGAGGTTGTCCCGTACACACGACAGCCGCTAATTAGGGGCTATTATCATGTAAATGAGAGGCTGTCCCGTACACACGACAGCCGCTAATTAGGGGCTATTATCATGTGAATCAGAGAGTGTTCTCCACACACACGACCTCCGCTGATTTAGGGGCTATTATCATGTAAATGAGAGGTTGTCCCATACACACGACAGCCGCTAATTAGGGGCTATTATCATGTGAATCAGAGAGTGTTCTCCACACACACGACCTCCGCTGATTTAGGGGCTATTATCATGTAAATGAGAGGTTGTCCCGTACACACGACAGCCGCTAATTAGGGGCTATTATCATGTGAATCAGAGAGTGTTCTCCACACACACGACATCCGCTGATTAGGGGCTGTATCATGTTAAGTGAGGAGCTAAGTGAGGAGCTAAGAGATTGTGCTTTGCAAGGCAGAACGCCGCTCTGAGGCGGGGTCTACATGCTTAGACAGTGGCTCTTCCCGTGCGGCATCCGCGGCGACGTGAGATCCCTTTGCTCCCGCATCTGCCTTCGGCTCTCCGCACCGCCATGGAAGGGGGGCGTGAGAAGCCGGGCTGATGTCCTGTCCTGCAGGTTCGATGGTGAGAGGAATGCGGACATTCAGTCGGCATGAGCTCATCACCTGAGTCCCGAAGGTCCACCGCTGATCAGACGGCAGACGGACTACCTTTTTTAAGAAAATGTCATACTCACCTGAACGCTGCAGAGGAGCAGCCATGAGGCCTGCCCTCGAATGAGCGAACCTTAACCGTGAGCTGTAATAGTTTTAAGCCATAACCTAGGTTCAGCAAAGTGAAGAAAAAGATTCTGACGTAATTGTCGCGGGCGCCGCATTTATACTTCCTCTCGAGCGCGTATTTGCATGCTTCGCGACAATTGGCCAGTCATTGGACTGGCGTGAGCCAATAGGTATTCAGGAAAGGTTGGAGGGAAGGAGCTTCCCATAACGGAGAAATTCTCCGTGATGTCTCGTGACAGCTTGAAAGGGAACCTTGAAGACAACACACTTTATTCTCATTGGTCAGATTCTGTGATGACAAGCACGACGTGTGTTGCGTGTTTATTCCAACCATTCAATTCCAATAATGCTCACAAATCTGTGTTTTTATAACAGTAAAATCGTTTTTAGTGTAGTCGCACTGTTGTTTTGAGTCAAAAATAATAATAATCAAAAACACTTATAAAAGTATATATATATACCCACTTTATTGGTATTTAAATAGTATATAATGAGCTTTATTCATGATCAGATGGCACTGTTTTAAGTAGTATATGAAAAGTTTTCTGTTGCTCATAAAACATTTTTTATATATATTTGACAAATATTGCATTTAATTCACTTTATCTGTGATAAAAGTATGGAAACACCACGAGATTGTCACTACCGGGAGCAGAAAGTGTCCACCTTTTAATTCCGCCCCGACTGCAAGCGGCTACTCTCGCCAGCCGGTGGCAGCCGGTGGTCTCATCATGTATTGATGTTGTTACCTGTTGTCAGTGAGTCTAGTCTGTTTCACGTCAAGTCAAGTCTGTTCACGTCAAATCTGTTCAAGTCAAGTCAGGTCTTCGTTTGTATGTTTGGATTTGGGATTTCACTCTGTTAAATAAAACTACACTTGGGTTCTCACTACGCTCGCCTCCAGTGGACTGATCATTACAGAATACACAACCTTCTAAACGAACCCAGGAGATCAACTTGTTCGTCTTCTCCCACCACAGATCGAGCAGCTTTTATAAACACGTGATCACCATGGATCCAGCATCACGCCTTGTTCGCCTCCATCAACGTAATCGTTCCATTGAGGAATATGTGGCAGACTTTTGTAAACTTTCATATCAAGTAGACTTTAAGGAAAGTTTCTTGAAGGATATTTTTTGGTTTGGATTGAGTAAGGACATATCATGTTTAATATCACTCAATAACCATCACTGGGCTCTTGAAAAAGATATTGAATTTGCTTTGTTGCTTGCTGGTTCACCATTTACTGTGGGGGTTGCTGAGGAGGAACACAGCCACCCTACAGTACCCGCCACATCAGGCCTGCCAAGCCACAGTCTACTCACGTCATGCTTGCCAAGCCAAGGCCAAAGTCAACTCACGTCATGTCTGTCAAGCCAAAGTCCGTTCACGTCATGCCTGCAAAGCCAGCGCCTGCTCACATCATGCCTACCAAGCCAACGCCTGTTCACATCATGTCTTTCTAAGTACAGCCTGCTCACGCCATGCCTGTCAATCCTGAACCTGCTCGTGTCATGCCTGTCAAGTCCACCCTCCTGGACTTGTTGGGTTTTGTATTTTGTGTGGGCATCTGGAACCGCCCTTAAAAGGGAGGATATGTGATGTGGGGTTTTGGGTTTTGTTGATGTTCATGTTTTTATGTCTTTTATTTTGGAGTTTAGTCATGGTCGCTGTTTGTGTCATGCTTCCCTTGCCCTCATGTATTCAGGCTATTGGTTCTCTTGTTCATTGTGTCATGTTCTGATTGGTAATCTTAGTCATGTGTCCTGTCTCTCATTGGTTGTTTCTTGTCATGTGACTGGTATTGTTTGCAATAAGTAGCTATCATGTTGCCATTGCCTCTCGTAGTCTATTGATATTGTTACCTGCTGTTGGTGAGTCTAGTCTGGTCATGCCAACTCAAGTCTGTTTAAGTCAAGTCTTCATTTGTATGTTTGGATTTTGAACGAAATATGACACAGCGCTGCCCACATGACTATTGCACCTATAACAGCTTATTTTTATCAGTTCTTTAGTCTTTGGGTTGTTATATTTCTCACAGATTCCTGCTCGTTCTAAATCAGATACAGATAAGTAGTACAGTAAAGATTACATTCATATGAATGAATGCATTATTGAGAGCAATTGCGTGTGTGAATTAATTCTACATGGCAGCGTCTCTCTCTACTAGTAGTGAAGCTGTGGGATTTAGTTATTAAGAAATATATGCTTGAACTTTTCCTTTTCTAAGCTATTTTACAGAGAAATCTTAGAACAGTGTTGACAATACATTTTTGCGCTGAATGATTCGTGATGTATTGTACGCACTACTGTCTGTAGACTATGTGTGTGCGTTATAGTGCAGCAGCGCATTAGATTAGAACGTGATTAACTTACCTGTACAATAAGCTGCTTAAAACGTGCATTCTGCCATTCAATTCAGAGCATCCAGTAATATAATCACACATATATTGTGGAGCACATTCAGAGTATGAATTAGTTTGTAATTTTAACTGTTTGTAAATGGAGCGTAAATGTGGATTTATTATCCTATTGCGCCCTCTATAGGACCAGCGACTAGTCGACTTCAAGCTTAAAGCGTCATGGCAGAGCACTGAAGTCGACTAGTCGATTAGTTTGTGCAACCCCTAATATATATATATATATATATATATATATATATTTTAACACGGACACACACAGATGGACACACGGACACGGAATGGCTGTACCAAGGTGTTCCTCTCCTGCTTCCTTAGGATCTGACAAATCAGGATTTAAAGTAGGGATGCCACCAATGTTAATCGGCTGATTTTCATTCCATTCCTGAGATTGGAGTTTGGACAATCCTGGCTACTTTCCGAGTCTATTTTATTTAAACTGCAGAACACATACTGAGCACTATTTTATTTAAACTGTAGAACACATGCTGAGCAGTGCTACTATACTGAATGAACACTTGATGAGCCCTTGAAGCATGATATTTCGGCCACTAAAGATTATTGGTATTTATTGGTAACCGAAAAAAATGACTTCAAAAATGAATGAGACTTTGGACATTAAAGCGACCAAATACTTTGCATGGCCACTGCATAAAGAAATACCTAATACAATATTAAGTGGATAATTATGAATTACTTTAACTTTCAGATTGTAGGACTCAAAAAAATCCACGCAATATGCTGTAGCAATCTCACTGAGTAAGTTCAGAGGCAGTTAGTGGTCAGGCTTTAGACATTTCCTGAGAGCTATTACAAACTAACAGCTTAAATCAACAATCTTTGTAACATAGCACTCTTATGTGCAACAAACTATTTTAAAACACAATCACATAAATACATTATCAATGACAAAGAAAGGACAGCATGAAATGGGAAAGTCTGGGAATGGTTTTAATAGGCTACTTTTTGCTTGGATGATTTTGCTATTGCTGTTGTATTTTTCTCAATCTTACTATACTTCCTCAGATTTATTTGCTACAGATTAACACTACTTTAAATTCTCATAAACTGTGTACACTAATATCAATTAACAAGAGCACTGTTGTTACAATCTACCCAACCTCTGTAGATGTCTATATGAAAAAATGTCCACAAACAATACACTCTTTCTCTCATACACACACCCTGTGTCCCAATATTCATCCATCATTACTAGTAGGCTATGTGAAATTAGAATAAGTGTGTCCCCAAAGCATACATCATAACCAAATTAACCCAAGTGGACTGGTTATGTCTGGACAAAAAAAATAAATTCAATCTGATTTGATCACTTGCAATTAACTATTTAGAAAGTCTGCCTGAAAAAGATTTATTTTGAGAAAAATCTTATTTGTCTGCAGTCTGAATATAGCCTAACACAGGAAAACGTGTTAAACTAACTCAGTCCAACTCAAAACAAATTAAACACAGATGTGAAAACATATGTTGACAGTCTGTGTAGTTGGATAGTTGACCTGCAGAAAACCAATAATGAGGTGGCTTTGAGAGTTGCAGATTTGAAAAACAAAAAGGTGGGAACAAAGAATCCTAAACGTTAACAAGAAATATTTCAGCATAAAAGAGTTTTCAGGATGATATGGTTCTAAATAGAACTGTTACTATGTGTAAAGAACCTTGAAAGAACCATCTGGAGTGTTGTTAGGGACTTTATGGCTGTATTTATATTCTATGTATATATTCTATATGTATTCTATTCTATTATATTCTATATTAGTGTCGGTTGTCGTTAGGTCCATGACAGCATTTGAATTAAGTTTGAATAATTTGTTATTAATAGCCTATATGTTAAAATAATATTTAAGCTAAAAATGTTTTTAAATGTAATCTAAAAGTCTTTCAAATCCATTCACTGATATATCTATATATGTGATATATCTATATCTATCTATCTATATTTTGTTCATGTCCATTGCTTTATTTGTAAATTAAAATAGACGCTGATTTATCACCACATACTGGCATAACCTAAGCCTACAGAAATAGTCATAAAGCCAAAATTGTATTGGCATGATTGTTGGGCATTTATAGTAAACCTATTAACAAAACATAATTTTATGTAACATAATAATCAGTGTCAGCTGGTGGAAAATGATTGTGAAAGCCAAAGGAGAGATCCTGTTGCAAATTGGACCAAATTATTTGGTGTAGCCTTTCGTTGCAGTTTTGTTTTGTAAAGTTTTTTTTTTTTTGTATTTCAGCATGTGACCAGTAATTTTTTTTTCGCACCTCACGGTAATAAACCACCTTTTTGGGATCCACTAAACCTCTGACCAGCTTGATTGTAATTATTTCCTCTGACCGCTGGGCCAATCCTTACAAACATAAATAATCAGAGAATGGATTTGTGGGCTAAGAAGGATAAGTATGTTTTATTTTAGGTCTCTATTTTATTCTTAAATCTTCTTTTAAAATGTATTGCTAACATTAATTAAAATCCAGTCTATACATTGTGTATAATATTATTATAATTTAAAGCTCCATAACTTTTTTTGGTTAAAAATTAAATATATATAAATAATTAGATTATTACAAATAATCCAAAATCAATTTTTGGGTAAGTACATAAGCAGCCAGTGTTCAAAACTATCTCTTTACCTTAGCCCAATTCACAACAGTAAGCTTTTAATACTTTTTAATAATTTGAGTGGTACTGGTAGGCTTTTACAAGAAATAAAAGCATGCCACCATTAGTCTTTGCATCATTATGTCACGTCTGTAAACATAAAGATGGAGTCCCGGCTATTAGGCTATATCTCACATGAGGATGCTGCGGGTGGCGGCATTGTCTTTTCTTAATTAATTGTCTTTTTTCACAGCAGCTGGAATAATTAAATTTATAATTTTGATGGTGGATTATAATCCAGAAAGTGCCATATGACAATCATCAGTCACAACTGGAGATTCACCTGTAGTCACCAGTAGTCTAGACCAATGTTCCCTCTAATTTATTTTCTTGCTGAGCAAAACTTTTCTCTATTGGGCGGACATTACGGTCGCCTGAGCAAAAACATTCTTTATACCAGACCTGTTCAGCGCGCACACAAAAAAGTGTGAAACTTTTAACTTTAATGTGTTATTTTTATTTGACTTGACCCTTAATGTAACTATATGATGTACATTTTAGGTTACCTGAAAACTTTTTTTTACAGTATAATACACTGCAGTTCAAAAGTTTGGAATTTGTAAAGTTTTTTTAACGAAGTTTCTTATGCTCATCAATATTGTATACATTTAAAATATTATTGCAATTATTGTTTTTTTTCTATTTTAATATATTTTAAAATATAATTTATTCCTGTGAAGCAAAGCTGACTTTTCAGCATCATTACTTCAATCTTCAGTGTCACATGATCCTTCAGAAATCATTCTAATATGCTTATTTATGATCAATGTAGGAAACAGTTTTGCTGCTTAATATTTTTTGGGACCTGTGATAGTTTTTCAGGATTTGTTGATAAATAAAATGTTAAAAAGAACAGTGTTTATTCAAAATATATTTTTGTTTCAATATTCACTACTATTCAAAAGTTTGGGGTCAGTAAATTTGTATTTTTTAAGAAAGTAATACTTTTATTCAGCAAGGATGTGTTAAATGGATAAAAGGTGATATTGTTAGAAAAGCTTTTTATTTTGAATAAATGCTGTTCTTTTTAACTTTGTATTCATCAAGGAATCAAAGAAAAAAGTATCACATGTTCCAAAATCAATTAAGCAACACAACAGTTTCAACACTCAAAATAAATAAGCATATTATTATGATTTCGGAAGGATCATGTGACAGTGAAGACAGGAGTAATGATGCTGAAAATTCAGCTTTGCTTCACAGGAATAAATTGTATTTTTAAAATATATTAAAACAGGAAACCAATATTATAAACTGCAATAGTATTTCACAACATTACAGTTTTTTTTCTGTATTTTGATCAAATAAATACAGCCTTGACAGCTTTAATGTCGATAAATGCCAATAAAATTTCCTGCAGCTCCAGAATCGATTAAGGCCATTGTCTCAATCACGCCATCATTAAAGGCTAGTTTAACAAGCACTTTGACATATCTTGAATAATTAAATGACTGCCTGACCGCAGAGGAAGCGTGCTGCTTGGGTCTGGTTGGACAGGAGATTTTCACATGACCGACCTGGCCACAATAGAGACAAAGATTTTGACGATACCGGCGATCTCTTTCCTTAGGAGAGATGCGTGCATGTCCCACTTGCATGGCCTCTTGCTCAGGCACAAATGGGTGGCTTAGTGAATGGAAAGTAGAACCCCTGCTGGGTTTCCTGGAGCGAATCATATTGTTGATGCAAATGGCAAGATCAATCAGTTGATCCAAAGTTTTTCCCTCGTCTCGACAAGCGAGTTCAGTCTGCAACTCTGGGCTCAATCCCCTGCGAAAATGCAGCTTTAAGGGATCATCAGGCCATCCAGTTTGTGCAGCCAGTGGGCGAAAAGCCAGTGCAAACTCTGCTGCTGTATTTCTCCCTTGTTTCAATGTGATAATCTGTTCACCCGCTCCCTCTCCTCCCTCGGGGAGATCAAAAACCGCTCGAAAGCACTACAAAAATCTTTCAAATGAGGTAAAGGCTGGACGATTGAAATTCCACACTGCGGTAACCCAGTCTAATGCTTTACCAGTCAAGAGAGAGCATAAAAAAAGCAATGCGACTCTTCAGTGGGATATAACATAGGTTGCTGTGAGACAAACACGGAGCATTGTAGCAAAAATCCCTTACATTTAGCTGGGGTGCCGTCAAATTACTCTGGGTAAGCTAAGCGGGGGACTGGCCGTGGAGTGACTCGGAGGCGGTGCTTGAGGGGCTGGGTCCACTGGCGGCTGTGGCGGGGCAGACTCAGATGGAGATAGCCGTAATGCTTATAAACACGTTACCAACTTCTCCGTGAGAGACGAGAGGCGTGCTAGCTGTTGTTGATGAGCGACAAGCATGTTGGCCTGAGTAGTGACTTCAGTAGAGAGTAGTGACTATAGATTGCTGCTGTATCGAGTTCCGGCGAAGTCTTCTATAATGATGAGTCAACAGAGCAAGATGGCGCCAGTGTGGAGTTTGGCAAGCCGTCGCTTGGTGTCTGTGTTATCTCTATTGAGTATTTTTGTCTTGTTTGTCTGCACGTCTGCTCAAAAAGTTACTACAGTGCTTGCTTATGATCGCTCGTTTCTCCTTAATCTACGATGGACCGTAGAAACTGTTTCTGATTCAAACCACGGAGGATATAAGATTCCTGATCCCCCGTTCCTGTCTATGTTGCCATCTGAAATACGTCGCTTACCGGACTGTGAATATCATCAGAGGAAGAAACGCTATAGAAGACGGGGAACACGCGGTGGTGTGTTGGTACGCGTGAGGAGGTACCTCCGCGCGTTGTCGCTTGGAGGCCTGAGTCATACGGACTCTTGGAGTCTGGTTTCTAGCTGTGACCATGGCCGGATCTCGTATTCGTCGTCCCTCAAGCGCGGTGCCTTGTCTGTTTATCCGGAGCAACTAGGATCGGTGCTCTCGTCAAGGAGTACTTCTCCAAGACTACGGGTCTGTAGACGAGGAGTAAATCCCCGCAACCTTCGTTCATTGGATTATTCCCCGTCGTTGGAGCATCAACATTATAATTCTACAACATATCAATCCACTCATCAGGAAATGGTCTCCACTGTAGTGAGGATGGCGCTGCAAAACGTAAGATCGATTTCAAACAAGACATTTGCAATTAATGAACAAATTGTATCTAATGAGTTGGACTTCCTGTTTATGACTGAGACGTGGCTAAAGGCTGGTGAACTTGGTCCACTCTCTGAAGTTTGTCCCAAAGGTTATAACTTTTTTAACACGATAAGGTCAGTCGGTCGTGGTGGAGGCTTAGCTACTATTTTTAGAAATAATCTAAAATGCCGTCTACTCCCCTCAGAATCTTTTTCTAGCTTTGAAGTTCAGTTATTTAAGATGGACGGCTGCAATTCACTATTATCTATACTTGTTTATAGACCCCCCAAGTACAATAAGGATTTTATAAGTGAGTTCTCAGATTTCTTATCCTCTGTGGTGCCCAATGCAGATAGGCTCTTGATATTGGGCGATTTTAACATACATGTTTGCTGCCCCTTGAAGCCTATGGTTAAAGAGTTTCTACAAATTATTGACACCTTCAATCTCATACAATCTGTTGTTGGTCCTACTCATAACCAAGGGCACACACTTGATTTAATTTTATCTTATGGCCTTTTAGTTAGTGATGTAGGTATTGAAGAATCCTTTTTGTCTGATCATAAGTCTATTACTTTTAACACAGCTGTCCCTAGTCCTGTATTACACCGTGCCTCGGCATACCGGTGTACTCGTTTTTTTAACTCATCCACATCTAAAATTTTTTTAGATGCTTATATTACTTCCCCTATAACTTATGAATTAGAGTCTAACTGTCTTGGAGGTAATCCTGACGAGCTGGTTAATAAGTTTAATGGACTATGTTCAGATATACTTGATGTTGTTGCCCCTTTTAAATTGAAAAAAACTAGAAGTCGTGTTCATCCCTGGTTTAATGATGAAACTAGGGCGATTAGACAGAAATGGAGAAAAGCGGAAAGGAAGTGGAAGAGAGATAAATTACAAATATCATATGATTGCGTCAAAGAGTGTATGATTCACTATCAAAAAACTGTTAAGATTGCAAAGGCAAATTATTTTTCTGATCTCATTGCTAAAAATGCTCATAGTCCAAAAATATTATTTAATACCATTAATAGTGTGTTAAATCCGATGTCTAATTTATATCCAGATCCGTCTCCTATGGCCTGTGAAAACTTTCTTAAGTTTTTTACTGAAAAGATCGATGATATAAGATCATGTATTGTTCCCTCATCTCTGGAACTTCCTCAGTCCACATCAATTTCTACATATTTATCTGAATTTACTTCAGTGTCTCATAGTTACTTGGTGCAAATTATTCATAAAATGAAGCCCACCTTTTGTTCTTTGGATGTTGTCCCTCCTTGTCTCTTATTAGAGACACTTGATGCTATTACTCCTAGTTTACTGTCAATAATTAATAATAGTTTGATCAGTGGGAAAGTTCCATCTTATTTTAAGCATGCCATTGTGCAGCCGCTACTCAAAAAAACTAATCTTGATCCAACAGTTTTTAAGAATTATCGTCCCATTTCTAAATTACCGTTTTTATCAAAAGTTTTGGAGAAGGTTGTGTTTAATCAGCTTTCCTCTTTCTTACAGGAAAATGGTAATTTTGATAAATATCAGTCTGGTTTTAGACCTCAACACAGTACAGAATCTGCATTGCTAAAAGTATTAAATGACTTACTGTTGATCGTCGATTCTGGCAATTGTGCGGTTTTAATTTTGCTGGATCTTAGTGCGGCATTTGACACTCTCGATCATGGCATTCTTTTAAATCGCTTACAGCAGATTGGGATTCAAGGTTGTGTTTTAAGTTGGTTTGTATCCTATTTAAAGGATCGAACCTTCTCGGTAGAGACTGGCAAATATTCTTCATCTTGTGCACCGGTTTTGTATGGGGTTCCACAGGGCTCAATTTTGGGTCCTGTTCTATTTTCTTTGTACATGCTCCCTTTGTATGCTATATTTAGGAAGCACAATGTCTCATACCATTGTTACGCAGATGATACTCAGTGTTATGTTCCCTTGCACCTAAAGGATGTCTCCAGTCTACAGTGTTTATTTGATTGTCTGAGAGATGTTAAACAGTGGATGTCTGCCAACTTCCTCCAGTTAAATGAGTCTAAGACTGAGGTCCTACTCTTCGGCTCCTCTGCTTCTACAGAGGTTGTGGCCAGTATAATGGGGCCTCTATCTGGTAATCTTCATTCACATGTCAGAAATTTAGGAGTTATTTTTGACTCTGCTTTGACTTTTTACAAACAGATCAATGCTGTGGTTAGAAGTTGTTTTTATCAGCTAAAGAATATCGCAAAGATGAAGTCATTCTTAACATTAAGAGACATGGAGTCTGTGATACATGCTTTTATTTCATCCAGATTAGACTATTGTAATGGATTGTACTTGGGTGTTTCACAGTCCCTATTGTCACGTCTTCAACTTGTCCAAAATGCTGCCGCTAGATTGTTAACTGGAACAAGAAAGAGGGAACATATTTCACCAGTGCTGATCTCTCTTCACTGGCTCCCAGTTAAATATCGTATTCATTTTAAATCATTGCTGTTTGTATACAAAGGTTTGCATGGACTGGCTCCGTCATATATCTCCGATTTCCTGTTTTACTGTAATGCTTCCAGGGAACTTCGATCAACCAGTAGTCTTCAGTTGACTGTTCCAAGGACACGCCTGAAATTGAAAGGTGACCGTGCCTTTTCAGTGGCTGCCCCACAGCTTTGGAACAATTTGCCATTTTATATAAGATCTGCTCCAACATATGCTGATTTTAAGTCTCTTCTTAAAACATACTTATTTATTGTTGCATATGGTCTCAAGTAAGCACAGTGGTGTAACTGTAGTGTATTATTTGTTGTTGTGTTTTGTTTACTCTTGTATTTTGGTATATGTTTTAATTTTGTTAAAAAAACTAAAAATTTTGTTTTCACATTTAAAAAAAAATACACTTATACATTAAATCAATTCCCATAAATTGGAATCGGACAAAAAAATGACTATGCGACATCCATTTGAAGTCGGAGCCAGCAAAGTCCATTTTGAGAAAAATCGTGTTAAAGTTTTCTGAAGGTTCCAAAGCAAAATCAACTAACAATGTTGCATCTTTTCTTACAGTTCTTTTCTAAATAATATTTACTATATTAATAATCACAGTATAGATTTTTTATTTTATCTTTGTTATTATAAATTTGAACAGATGCAAAAAATAGTATAAAAAAATATAATAAACAATAATGCATTAACATTGTCATTTTACAACAAAAGCATTCAAGTAAAACAAATAATCAAATGTAAAAAAAATATCCCTTTAGTGTGTTCATTACAAATAAATAAATAATTAAACCTATAAAAGCAGTTCAATCAAGAGCAGCGATTTATGTCCTCTCTTCTTTTATTGTTAGATTAACGTTAATGAGACAGTCAATGTGTTAAGACCTACTGTAATGCAAGGATCCAATACAATGTTACGCATCAGATATTTTTCCAAAACAGTTCCCCAAACATTCGTTAAAGAAGAAAGATGGACAATTTCTGCAACAGGAACTCTCATGGAAGACAGTAACCATGCAGACTGACACCGGCGCATCTGTATTTGTCAGGTACAGGTAATGGGATGAGAGCGAGGACCCAATTGCAGGAGAAAAATTGGCTTTTTATTAATAATAATAATAAATAAAACAAACAAAAACAACCCCGTAGGGGAAAAACAGACTGGCAAGCAGGCAAGGCAGGACAAGGCTGGGCAGGACAGGACAAAAGGCATACAACATAAGACAACAAACCAAAACCGGAACTGCAAACACAAGGAGATTTTAAAGGGAGCAAATGAGGAGGGTAATGAGGGAAAGCAGCTGGGGAAAATTAATCAATAAATGGGTAACCAGATGGGTGGGGTCAAGACAAATTGACATGAAGAATGAACAAATGGCACACAAAAAGCCAAATTGCACACAAATCCAGCACAATCATGTGGCACAAAACCACCACCAGTTGACACATGACAGATGCACGCAGCCAATGAAAACGCGCCAATGTGCACCACACAGCACAAGATACAAATGAAAGGAGAGAGAAGAAACACATGCGTGCAACAAGTAAGGACAAAAGCCATGTGCTCACACAAAACAAAAACACAAGCACATGGCCAGCAAAAAAATCAACCAGACATGTGCAATAACAGGACATGAACACGCAGCTAAATGAGAAAACTCATAAGCCACGTGTTCACACAAGACATGACAACATGAAAGCACGCAGCCAATGAAAAACACAAGCTGCGTGCCACACAGCACAAGATATAACATGAATGCATGCAGCCGATAAAAACACGAACTGCGTGCAACACAGTGCGGCCGAGCGAACTCGAGACCGGACACTCACAAAAAGAGACAGAACATGGAGCGCGAGTGTCCGAACCCCAACACGAAACTCAAGACATGAGTGCCAGGATCCGAACACCACGCTCCAACATGAAACAAGGCATGCAGACGAGAGAGCGCACGGCTCACATGAAAACAGGACATGACGGGAGTATCAGGGCTCTGTCACAAAACCATGAATAACACTAGACCGAAGTGACAGAACCCTGACAGTATATGTAAATTCAGAATCATATACAAAGAGTTCCTGCTTGACTCCCCCTTGCAGCCAGTTGAAATTCATCTCTCATCACATACTGGTGATACAGTACCAGTGCTGGGAGAAATCAGAGATTCCCAGGCAATAATCCGAATGAGATGGGAGCTATGGGGGTAGAGTGGGGTTTGATAAAGACAAGGCGACCTGTCCCCCATATGCTATGAGGGAAGCGGTGGAGAAGGAGATAGAGCGGCTACAAAGACATGGAATCATCACTCAATATGAACCCAAGAACTGGCAGCACCCATTGTGGTATTCCCCCAAAAGCTGGGATGGGCTGACAGAGTGAGTGGTGAGACAAAAGTCACTATTATATTTGCTGTTTACTTCCAGAAGATTATCTACTGCCAAAAACTGAATGAATCCAGTAATTTGAATTATTGATGGCCCGTTAGCACAATCCCTAGAGGGAGGTAAAAGTTATAGCAAGCAAGATCTTCCATGACGCATGACAGCATTACCTCTAGATCTTGAGTCAGAGAAGTACCTGACAATCAACACCCACGGGGTTTCATTTCCATTACCATCCTGGCATATGGTGGTTTCAGCAGCCTCCAGCATTTTCAGCACACAATGAATTAACATCCATTCGGCCACCCAACAAGTATGCCTTATGGATGACATCTTGGTATCAGCACCTACTGAGGAAGCACATCTAGCAGTATTAGATCAGGTGATGGCCAGGCTAGAGAAGCACGGACTGAGGAGGAAACTTGCAAAGTGTTCCTTTCTCGAAAATTCAGAACATGTGGGGCACAGAATAGATGAGCATGGTTTACATCCAATGGAAGACAAAGTAGAAGCAATCAGAAATGCACCAGCTCCACAGAATATCTCAGAATTCATTATTATGGAATGTTTTTGGCCAACCTTTCGACATTACTGCATCCTTTGCACCAGCTTTTGCAAGCATTTGATAATTTAAATTGGAATTCGCTCACTAGCAGTATGTTTGACAAACATGACGAGCAATTCGTCACTATGTTGTGAAGAGGCATTCAAAGCCTGCATCATGGACCCTGACTTTGAGTGAGCGGAAATATGCTCAGATAGAAAAGGAAGCTTTGGGCATATTTTTATTTGGTGTAAATAAATTCCATAAGTATCTATATGGAAGAATCACGGGTTGTCACTCCACCTAAGTACAGGAGAGGATTGCTCTCAGACTTACATGAGGGTCATCCAGTAGTCACTCGAATAAAAGCTCTTGCAAGAAGCTTTCTTTGGTGGCCTGGTTTATATCATGAAATTCATGTATTTGTGGGTCAGTGTGCACCCTATGAAACCACACTGAATAAACCTCCAACAGCCCCTCTGGTGGCCCTCCAACAGCCACCATGGTCATGGGCCAAAGCACCGTGGGAGATAACACATTTGGATTATGCATAGGTCAACAAGCAGCATTTCCTGGTAGTGATAGACGTCCATTCAAAATGGATTGAAGCTTGACCTACAAAGCTGATTTCCACTTAAAAAAGTGTTAACCTTCTAATCTCTTTGCATCATATGGCCTGCCGAAAGTCCTGGTTTCAGACAATGTTATCTGAAACACACCCTGAACAGTGCTATCCCAAAAGGCAAAGAAAGGCACCACAAAGATTAATCTTTAGGTCTGAGTTTCTCGCTAAAGACAAAAAAAAAGTAAAAAGTGCTATGTTAATATTAAGCTATATATGTTTAATGCTACGCCAAATTAATCTTAGGTTATGTTAGGTTAAGGAGAGAAGAGTGTGGTATATTAGTGCAACTGTATTACATGTGTTATGGTATTTTCTTTATGCGCATACACTACGAGTAAAGGGTAAAGACAGCATACATTATAGCTTTGTGTCTCTCTGTCTTTTCTCCCATTAAAAACACTGCATTCATTATATGTCTGTTGAGAAGTTTTTGTGTCTAAGCTGCACCCTCAAAGCAGTGCCACACCCTTCTTAGCCTGTTCAGTTCCCTGTTACCCCAAGCTCCACCCGCCAAATCTCAAGCCAATTTAGAACGATCTCACAGACTATATTAGCTGCACCTGTGTCCACAGCTTGCCCTTTTCGTTGCATGTGTTTATACCGTGCAGAGGACTGAGTTTTACTTCTTTCTGTGTTTTTCCTGCGTATGCGTAATTGACCATGTAAGTGCCTTTATTTGATGCTTAAATATTTTGTATGATTTAAGTTTAGCCTAAATGTTTATTTTCATGCTTGTTCTAGTTCCTGTTTAGGCATGTGCCCTAGTTATTTAATGTGCGGTTGATGTAACATTGTGGCTGCCTTGTACCTTATTTACCACTGTTTATTGGTAAACTAAAACTCTGTATATCAATTTCCTTTATAGAAACCACACGCACACACGCACATCTAGATGCACAAACCTCCTTGGATGTACAATAAACTTTCCTATACCTGGTTTGACTAGACTGGACCTGTTCTTACCGACAGCCCCACGGGCTTCAAGCTAGCTACCTAAGCACTCTGCTACCTCCTTTTCATGGTCCTTCGAGCCGGAATCATTGATGATCAGTGGATATGTCTAGTCACTCCCTGCCCTCATTGTCTCAGCATGAGCGCCCACGCCGCCAAGCTCAGCTCCCTGCACGTTATGATGATTTCATCCTGCAATATCGTCAACAGCCACTACCTACAGCAGAAACACAACAACCTCTTCATTCTGTAGATATGCCTGGAACTGGTCCTCATTATCAACCTTGGAGAAAGGAGGATTCTGAGGACGATTCAGAGGAGTCAGAACTGCCTATGGAGGGAGGCACTCAGGAGGACATTCCACGTTCTCCACATTCTCACTCACCTGTCCTATCCGAGAGAGCGCTAATCCCTGATTCTGAACACCTATATGCTCCTCCAATAGCTCCTGTTCCTGATGCTCAGACTGCACTCATACAACAACTGATAGAGGAAGTAAGAAATCAGGGTAGATTAATCCAGCAGTGTATGCTTAAGAGCAGTCCCTCTCCTCTTCAACTTCGGCAGCAGCTTCCTTCTCTTCCTGTAAGCCGCACCCTTCTTACCCAGCCTGTGCCACAGCCCTTGCAGTTCACGCATCCCCCTAGTCATGGTCAGTTGCTGGTCACATCTCAAATACCAGCCTCGTATAACCCTATGTATCCAGCTTATACTCTGCCAAGTCAATCCTTGCCTGGTGTTATGTCTTACTCTGCTCAGCCAGCAGGCAATGTGCAGCCTCCCTACCTGACATCTGCTCCCCCTTTAGGTCAGCTAGTTCCTTCTACTGGCTCCCTGCAGTCAAGTTATAGGAGGGTAGAAGGACCTTCTTTCCCTGATCTCACTAGGGAGGATGAAAGCCAATACTTGATGTTAAAGATGGCCCTATCCAATTTGTTAGATCCTGGAGAGTCAGAGCAGTACAAATACCATATCTTATTGGATCATTTGAAGGTAGACCAGGCGAGAAGACTTGCATTGGCTTATGTTTATGCCCCAGATCCGTATACTCAAGCTATACGGGCCCTAGATGAGCGTTATGGTCAACCTAGACAACTTGCTTTGAAGGAGCTCCGAGCTATAATGGAGATGCCCGCTATCCGCATAGGCGATGGTAGAGGCCTGGACCAATTTTCCCTTAGAGTTCAGGCATTAGTGGGCCTCCTTCAGTCTATGGGCTCTGAAGGTCTCGCTGAACTTACCTGTGGTTCGCATGTTGAGCGGCTTCTAGAGAAGCTTCCCCATGAGCAGTTCTGCCAGTTTAAGAGATGTATGAGTTTGAGTAGATCGGGTCCTCTTTCCTATAACCTCCTAGATTTTTCCAACTGGCTACAACAAGAAGCCCGTTGTCAGCCCAGAAGGGAAAGGGCACCACAGCCCATCGGCCTGAGGCCTCCTCCCCCTCACCTATTAAAAGGCACAACCATACTTCATGGTGCCAAAACTGCCTCTCATATGACCTCCTCTAAAGCCCGAGTTGCCCCACTCAAAGTTAGTCAGTCTCTCCCCAATACCTCATCTGAAGGCTGTCCTGTGTGCGCCTATTGCAACTCTACTGAACATCATGTCAGTAAATGTGGTGATTTCCTCCAGCTCACCAAAGACCAGAGAACTAACTGGATCACAGAACAGAGACGTTGTTGGCGATGTGCACGGGATCACTTTGCAACTCAATGTGACCTGAAGGGACGCTGCAGCCAATGCAACGGGAAACACCTACACATCCTATGCACCATTAACCAGAGGCAAGTGCAGAATCTATATCTCGACCATCCTAGTGATTGCAATAAAGTACTACTGAAGGTAGTTGAAGTGACCCTGCAAAATGGAAACAAGTCCTTAGACACTTATGCCTTACTGGATGATGGGTCTGAAAGAACAATCCTCCTGCACTCTGCTGCCCAAACACTTCAGTTAAGAGGAAAATCTGAGAGCTTAAAACTGAGAACTGTGAGACAGGATGTTCAGACTCTTAATGGAGCTACGGTGTCCTTCACCCTCATTCCTAAAGCGCATCCAACTAAGTCTTATATCATCAGTCAAGCTTTCACTGCTGACCAGTTATCCTTGTCCGAACATTCTCACCCTGTGAAATCTCTCCAGCGACGCTACCCTCACCTCCGTCAGCTTCCTCTCAAACAACTTAATAAAGTCAAACCCCTACTCCTCTTAGGGGCCGATCAAACACACCTGATTACCCCAACACAACCAGTGAAATTGGGCCCTCCAGGAGCCCCTGTTGCAATTAAAACCCGACTTGGCTGGACACTGCAGGGTCCTGCAAGGGATCTCACCAACTCTTCCTCCACTCATTTTCACTATATCTCCTTTAAATGCCCACCCGATGACATCTACCACAATGTTCAGAAGCTGTGGCAGCTGGATGCACTACCTCAGAGAAACATGAAAGCAGTGGTTCGATCTAAACAGGATCAAGAGGCAATGCACCAGCTTGAGACCCAGACCATCAGAACACCTGTTGATGGCATCCTACGATATGCCGCACCTCTCCTTCGTGTAGAACCCTGGCCCCCTCTGAAGGCTGCCAAGGAGGCAGTTATGTCCCGTCTTCGCAGCTGTGAAAGGCGACTCCTTCAAAATCCGCAACAAGCGGAGACCTATAACCGAGAGATCCAGAAACTAATTGATGCTGGATATGTCAAGAAGTTGTCCTCATCTGAAGTGAAGGATGTCCCTGAAGCCTGGTACATACCCCACCACATTGTGCATCACAACAGTAAGGACCGCATTGTGTTTGATTGTTCCTTCTCCTACCGAAATCAATGTCTGAATTCACAGTTACTTCCTGGACCAATCCTTGGGCCTTCCCTCCTTGGAGTTCTGCTCCGTTTCAGGCAGCATAGAACTGCAATCAGTGGAGACATTAAATCAATGTTTCACCAGGTGCGCCTGTTACCTCAGGATAAACCTCTCCTGCGATTCCTCTGGCGTGACCTGGACTGCGAAGCGCCTCCAACGGTGTATGAATGGCAAGTTCTCCCCTTTGGCACGACCTCAAGCCCTTGCTGTGCTATTTACATCCTCCAAAGGATCATCAAGGACGCACAAGCAGATGAGCACATTACCCATTCCATACACAACTGCTTCTACGTGGATAACTGTTTACAAAGTCTACCTACCCCAGAGGAAGCCAAAGACCTTCTTCACAGTCTGCGCACTACCTTCTCCTCTGGGGGCTTTGAAATCAGACAATGGGCCAGTAATGATCCTCAGGTCATCTGTGACCTACCTCCTGAAGCCAGGTCAGAACAAACAGAGCTCTGGTTATCACACCATCCTTCTCTTGATCCCTCAGAGTCTACACTAGGCCTCCTCTGGAACTGTCTTACAGACAACCTCCAATACAAGCACAGAGCCATTGAACCTACCACCCCAACTATGCGTCAATTGTACAGAGTTCTTGCTAGCCAGTACGATCCTCTCGGCTATATCCTTCCTTACACAACAAGAGCCAAAATTATTGTCCAGCATTTATGGGGTAAGACACGGGACTGGGATGATCCAAATCTCCCTCATAATCTCCTAGAAGCCTGGCTTTCATGGGAAAATGAACTCCCTGCTCTTTCCACCATCACTTTGCCTCGCTGCTTCACACCTCAGTCAGTAAACCCCTCCTCAGCCACCCATGACCTTCACATATTCTGTGACGCATCAGAGCAGTCCTATGGAGCGGTTGCTTATATGTGTACAGAAGATCATCAGCAGGTGAATGTGTCCTTCCTCATGGCAAGATCCCGCGTAGCTCCCAAAAAACAGCTATCCATTCCACGACTTGAATTATGTGCAGCTCTCATAGGAGCTCAGCTATCTAGTCTCCTCCAAACAGAGCTCACCCTCCTTATCAGAAAGACTACTCTGTGGACTGACTCTATGACTGTTCTCTATTGGCTTCTCTCTGATTCTTGCCGCTATAAGGTCTTTGTCGGAACCAGGGTAGCTGAGATTCAGGAGCTCACTAAAGGCCAGGAATGGCATTATGTGGATTCACAGAACAACCCAGCAGATGACCTAACCAGAGGAAAGCTGCTATCTGATCTTGGCAGACCCTGCAGGTGGAACCAAGGACCTGCCTTCCTGTTTCAATCCCTTGAACTGTGGCCCAGAAACCCTAATATATGTCAGTCCGATGACCCTGTAGAGCTGCGCAAGCCCAATTTCTGTGCTGCTGTATTCCTCAATCCATACCCCTCCATCCCTGACCCCAGTCAATTTGCTACCCTCCAAGACCTCCTTGACTATATGGCTACCTCCCTTCATGGGGCGGCAAATCCTCCATCAGCAGAAAACTACCGTGATGCAGAGACGGCAATCCTAAAACAAGCCCAAATGGATGCATTCAGGGATGATTTGGCCTGCCTTCAAACCCAAAAGCCCCTTTTATCTTCAAGCCGTTTACTCTCCCTTGCCCCAGAATTAGACCCAGCATTAGGGCTCATTCGGGTAGGCGGAAGGTTACGTCAGAGTAGTGATCTACTCCCTGATGCCATGCATCCAGTTGTCCTGGACCCTGCACATCCTATCACAAAACTTATAGTTAAGGATTATGATGACCGCCTACACCATCCTGGGGCAGAAAGGCTATTTGCTGAGTTAAGGAGAAAGTACTGGATCCTGAGGGGTCGTGAGGTGGTCCGAAAACATCAACATAGGTGCCCTAAGTGCCAGCAGTTCCGTGCCCATCCTATTATTCCCCGAATGGCGGATCTTCCTCCAGCCCGCCTCCGCCTTTGCAAACCTCCATTCTACTCCACTGGGATGGATTGCTTCGGGCCCTACACAGTAAGGATTGGCAGACGAGCTGAGAAAAGGTGGGGAATAATTTTTAAATGTCTGACCACTAGGTGTGTGCACCTTGATCTAATCAGTCACATGAATACGGATTCCTTCTTGATGGCACTCAGGCGTTTTATTGCTCGCAAAGGTAAACCATTTGAGCTGCTCTCCGACAGGGGTACCAACTTCATTGGAGGCAATAAAGAGCTACTTGAAGCCTATCAATCTTTAACCCCTGACCTTCAGGCAGCTTTGGCCAAGCAGAAGATTTCCTTCAAATTCAATCCTCCACACGCACCCCACTTTGGTGGAACCTGGGAGCGTGAAATACGTTCCATCAAAATTGCCCTGGAAACCACCCTTGGTGCTCAAACTGTCAGCGAAGAGGTACTACGCACAGTCATGATTGAAATCGAAGGCATTCTAAATTCCAAGCCCTTAGGCTATGTGTCATCTGACATTGCTGATCCTGACCCTGTTACCCCTAACTTGCTGCTGATGGGGCGGCATGATGCTTCCCTTCCTCTCGTAACATATCCAGACTCTGAGCTGCACAGCCGCCGTCAATGGCGTCATAGTCAAATCCTGTCTGACCATTTCTGGGCTCATTTCCTCAGAAATTACCTCCCTTCTCTTCAGTCCAGACAGAAGTGGCGCACTGACAATCCTAACCTGCAACCTAACACTGTCATCCTGATTCTTGATCCTCAACTTCCCCGATCTCAGTGGTCAGTGGGCAAAGTCATTTCCCTCCATCCCAGCAAGGATGGCCGGTGTAGGGTTGCTGATGTCCAAGTCAAGGACAGGACATACACGAGGCCCGTTGCCCACCTTATTCCTCTCCCAGCCTTACCTGATCCTCTGTGAATTGTCAAATTTGCATTACAAATTTGGGGGCGGCTGTTGAGAAGTTTTTGTGTCTAAGCTGCACCCTCAAAGCAGTGCCACACCCTTCTTAGCCTGTTCAGTTCCCTGTTAGCCCCAAGCTCCACCCGCCCAATCTCAAGCCAATTAGAACGATCTCACAGACTATATTAGCTGCACCTGTGTCCACAGCTTGCCCTTTTCGTTGCATGTGTTTATACCGTGCAGAGGACTGAGTTTTACTTCTTTCTGTGTTTTTCCTGCGTATGCGTAATTGACCATGTAAGTGCCTTTATTTGATGCTTAAATATTTTGTATGATTTAAGTTTAGCCTAAATGTTTATTTTCATGCTTGTTCTAGTTCCTGTTTAGGCATGTGCCCTAGTTATTTAATGTGCGGTTGATGTAACATTGTGGCTGCCTTGTACCTTATTTACCACTGTTTATTGGTAAACTAAAACTCTGTATATCAATTTCCTTTATAGAAACCACACGCACACACGCACATCTAGATGCACAAACCTCCTTGGATGTACAATAAACTTTCCTATACCTGGTTTGACTAGACTGGACCTGTTCTTACCGACAGCCCCACGGGCTTCAAGCTAGCTACCTAAGCACTCTGCTACCTCCTTTTCATGTCCCCTTTAATGTTATGGCCATGACAAAACAAAGTGAACTTGTCTACTCTCAGACACCATTCTTTGTTGGCTAAACTGACCGTCTGCTAGCTGCCTCACGTCACATAATTCAGTTAATTCTCAGCACATAGAGACCCTTTCACCTAGATATCACACTATAGAGACTGTGTCTGTTCCCCGAACAAGACAATACAAAAAATGTCCAAACTAGTCTATGAGTAACAACTTAATCGATGTTCAACAAATGAAAAATGTATATAACATACAGAAAAAATGATAAAACTTGGCTTATTGAATATCAGGTCCCTTTCTACGAAAGTGCTTTTTGTAAATGATATGATCACTGATCATAAACTAGATGTGCTCTGTTTGACAGAAACCTGGCTAAAACCAGATGAATACATTATTTTAAACGAGTCTGCCCCCCAAGATTACTGTTACAAAAATGAGCCGTGTCCAAAAGGCAAAGAGGGAGGTGTTGCTACAATTTATAGTAATACTCTCAGTATTTCTCAGAAGACAGGCTTTAAGTATAACTCCTTTGAAGTAATGGTGCTTCATATAACATTATCTAGAGAAAAACGTATTAATGATACATCCCCTGTGATGTTTGTACTGGCTACTGTATACAGGCCACCAGGGCACAATACAGACTTTATTAAAGAATTTGGTTATTTTCTATCAGAGTTAGTGCTGGCTGCAGATAAAGTCTTAATTGTTGCTGATTTTAATATCCACATTGATAATGAAAAAGATGCATTAGGATCAGCATTCTTAGACATTCTGAACTCTATCGGGGTTAGACAACATTTGTCAGGACCTACTCATTGTCAAAATAATACTTTAGATTTAATACTTTCACATGGAATCGATGTTAATGGGGTTGAAGTTCTGCAGCAAAGAGATGATATATCAGATCACTATCTAGTATTGTGTAAACTCCATATAGCTAAAGCTGTAAATTCAACTCCTTCTTACAAATATGGTAGAACCATCACTTCTACCACAAAAGACTGCTTTGTAAGTAATCTTCCTGATTTATCTCAATTCCTCAGCATATCCAACAGCGCGGAAAAACTTGATGATGTGACAGAAACTATGGATTCTCTATTTTCTAGCACTTTAGATACGGTTGCTCCTTTACGATTAAGGAAGATTAAGGAAAAGAGTCCAACACATTAAAAAACCACAACTTGACCCCAAAGATCTAGTTAATTACAGACCGATCTCGAATCTCCCTTTTCTGTCAAAGATACTGGAAAAGGTAGCATCCTCACAATTATATTCCTTCTTAGAGAAAAATTATATCTGTGAGGATTTCCAGTCAGGATTTAGACCATAGTACTGAGACTGCTCTCATTAGAGTGACAAATTACCTGCTCTTATCATCTGATCGTGGTTGTATCTCTCTATCAGCGCACCTGGATCTTAGCACTGCGTTCGACACTATCGATCACAACATTCTTTTGAATAGACTTGAAAACTCTGTTGGCATTAGTGGAAGTGCATTAGCATGGTTCAAATCATACTTATCTGACCACCATCAATTCGTAGCAGTGAATGAAGAGGTATCATATCAATCACAAGTGCAGTATGCAGTACCTCAAGGCTCAGTACTAGGGCCGTTACTTTTCACACTTTACATGTTACCCTTGGGAAATATCATCAGGAAACATGGGGTTAGCTTTCACTGTTATGCTGATGATACTCAGTTCTATATTTCTTCACGGCCCTATATCAATTAAACAACGAGATGAAATAAACATTTAGTGACATTTCCTTTAAGCTTTCTGGCTGGTTTGTTTAAAAGTAGTAGTTTTTTGACACAGCATTAAAGCTAACATATATCTCAATATATAAAGCTACTTAAAACTGAAGTATAAACAAGTACAAATTAGTCTGATTAGTCAATGTTAAAAGGTAAGAAATATCTTATCACAGACAATGTTGTAAATATTTTGTCCTTACCTCTGAAGCCTCATCGAAACTTTCTGCCTCATTCAAGCTCAACTCTGAATTAACTTCTGCCTCTGTCTATTGCAAATAAAGTAGTGTTTGAAACATGTATATACAGTACAGGGAATAGTGACATACAGAAGAAAATTACAAATTAAGTACACTGCTGGACAATAACCAATCATTTGTATCCTAAATTATTTTTTAACACTATACTATGGGGAACACATATTCACTATTAACTATGACTTTTGTCTCACTAAACTCTTCATTTACTGCTTATTAATAGCTTGTAAGGTAGTCGTTGTAGTTGTTAATTTTAGGTGTTAGGTAGGATTATGGGATGCAAAATATGGTCATGAAGAATACCATACCAAGTTGTTTATCATAATAATGTTAATATTTTTTCTATGTTTTACTAATTATGTGTATTTTATGATTGGTCCATATATAATCCTACAAACACTTGTGTATTAATAGATTGTATACAATGTAAAAACAGCCAGGTGTTAAAAGCCACTCTATCTGTTCTCACCTGTGAAGTTTATTTTTCTTGGGTGTCATCCTGATTCTGTCCTGACAAACCTAGGCTGTCTGTTTCTTGTTCATTCTTGACAACACATAAAAATGCAACATTAGTGCAATAATGAAAGAGCACCCTTAAATTAAGATCGTTCCTATATCGGATCGTCAATGCATGCATACTTGACTGAAATACATTATGTAGAATTGGCAGAGTTAAACATGTCACAACACTGTAAACACTGTAAAATCTCAGTTCAACATTATCTTTATTCTTATTTGAAGGCTTCTGATAACATACATACGTGTTAAAATAAAATACATTACAAAAGAGTTACGAAAAAATACACTGAAAATAAGTGCATGATTGTCCAGGCAGCTTTTTTTCTCTCCATATAATTAACATAAAAACTTGCTAATTATTCAACAAGAGCAATAGACAGTCACTCAACATTGTGCAACACTATTCGGATACCACATGCCAACTTATGCTGCTTGACTTTTTCGTAAAAAAGGAGTGAAGAGTTTTTTGCCGCTTTGAACTCATCGCAACCTCTATGAATGTTGAATACAGCGTGGGACCACGGGTGCGAGCTAGGGCGTGTCGTGACATGACAAACTGAGTGACTGATTGCCATGGAAACGTAAACATCATGTATAGACTATCTTGTCTTTTTGAAATTTAAATAATTCTGCATTAATATACATTGCTCCATTAAAACCTCAACATGTCGAGAACACAACTGTCCAATGAAAAAGCACGGGGGACGAATTTACTTTTTATAAAAGTGAGGGGGACACGTCCCCTGTTCTCTACGCCCCTGTTACACTCTTCCCCAGCCAGCTGCTTGACTCATGATGTTTCTCTTTGCACATGTACAGTATTTGCGAAGCATTTGTACAGTTTGTATTTTTTAGTTTATGTATAGGTAACCATTTTTATATATAGCATATGTATAGTCAAAATCTGTCAGTAGGTTAGTTATGTATAAGTTTATACAGTTTTACTTAATTTACATTTGTGCATTTAGCAGATGCTTTTATCCAAAGCGACTTACAGTGCATTCAATCTATATATTTTTTATCAGTATATTGATTTATAATCAGTATGTTGATTTATATAACTTCATTGTTGTATGTCTGTATTCATATAGCACTGTGGTCATGTGAGGCATGACATTTCGTTCCACTGTATGTCCACACATGTAGCGGAATGAAAATAAAGCTCAACTTGACTTGACTTGATGTGACGTGCTGCTTGGCTAAAGCTATAGGACTTGATTCTGTTTGTTTGTTTTTAAGTACACCATTCAAGTATGAGAGATGTCCTGATTGAGAAACTTTTTGTTTTCTAATCACTCAGGTAAGATATACTTTTGTATTATCTATTAGCTTATTGCTAATGTTAGTGTTATTGTTAAAGTTCTTTTCTTGTGTTCCCCTGTTTTGTGCTTAAATACTGATTTTACCCACTTTTGTTTCTGTTTTTGTTTCCTGTGCTCAGTTCCTGTTTGCCTTTTCCTTGTGCTGGCTTGTTTGTCTTCATAGTTTCAGTTGTTTGTTACCATAGCTACCCATGTTAATTACCATGATGACTAATCACTCCCACCTGTCCCTTGTTAGCCCTGGTTAACTTGTCTATATATACCCCTGTGTTTGCACACGTTCTTTGTCTGGTGTTGTCCATTGTGGCTTATACCTTGGTAGGCCTATACCTTGTCAGGGATCTGCAAGAAATGGGACCCAAATGTGAATGTGCAGACAAAGATAATTTATTGACAAGATGTAGACTAGAAACAACAGGGAGAGTGAGGAGTGAGTGAATCAGTTCAAACGGAGGAGCAGGGCCGACAACACAATATGGGCAGGAGGGATGACCACTGAGCCAGTTCGAGATGGCAACAGACTCGAGCATGGAGGCGGTAGATCCAGAGGAAGAGCTAGGCAGGAAGACAGGGACCCCGTAGCTTGAAGTGAATCTCAGAAGTCGCACCAGTCTAGCCGCAAGTTAGAGACTCACAGAACCAGAGACTTGATACATGAGAGTAGAGAGATGCTTCTAGGTAGTGGGGGTCAGTGACCAGGAAATTTGGGTAAAGGGCAGGACCAGACAAAACACAATAACAAACAAGACTGGACTCAAGACAACACAAAGACACAAGAAGACAGACAAATGTAAACAACAAGAGAACAAAAGCAATTAATAACCAAAACTGTCCAAAGAAAATTATCAAAGAGAAGAAACAAAAACCTAAGAACCAAAAGGAACTGGAATGAACAACAAGGGAAAATAAACTCTAAATCAACAGAGAAACAAAACTTGATTTGAATTAGGGATGCAACGATTATAGATTTTTTTGGTATGATTACAGACTTAGGAATAATCACGATTATTACAATTATTATGCATTTATTCATTTCACAACATAAAATAACATAAACACTCTTTAGATATTAAAGTGTTATTAATTTCTGCCTTTTGAAACAGAAATAATGTAATGCTTGCTTCAGCGCTTGTGGGTGTTTTCGGGGCTTTATCTGAAGGTTTAAATAAATAATACCCTTGAATACCGACGAGCTCTTTTTCCACACTTTATTGACTCTTCTTCCTCCTTCCTCTTTCACCTGCCCCGTCAGAATAAAAGTCCTCATAACTACAGACACTTTAACATAGGGCATTTTCTAAAACAAAATAAAATTGTTTAATTTTAACTCTTACACTACTTCCACCTTATGAAAAGAAACGTCCTCGTTTTCTAAAATAACACAACCAAATTGTACATTTGTACGAACAGAAGCTTTTCAGACCTTTGTAATGTCAACACAAAACAAAACAATTCCTAAGTTTTAACAACAGTAAACTTTTCCAACATACAAATAACAACGTGCATGTGTTATGTTTCTGACCTCATTTGACATTATTCCACTGTGAATGTATTAGCAAATGAGAAGAAATAAAAAAATAACCCTATAGAGATGAATAAAGACATTAAAAGTCCCTATAACATATAGGAGGACGCACAGAACGTCCTGACTTTGTTTTTGTGCCCTCTGCTGGTCTGTCACAAGGGATTTCTACTGGCAGTTCAGCTCTAGACCCCTCAGACAGTTCATTCTGAACAGGAGGTAATGTACCACCCCTCTATTGCACCCGTTGAATGGGTCTCACAGACTTGGGTACAGAGGAATCTTGATGAACATAAGGTCTGGACCCTGATAGCCCTGTAAGCGGAGGGCGTCCACTTTGAGGGGTTCTCAAAACTGGACGTGGTTCAGGGGACCACACGGAGCGGTAAGGTTTTAGCTGATTACAGTGAATCACTTTAGGCTTTGACCTAGGATCAAGCACATCTAACAGTTTATATGTCACTCCAATGTCACCTGTGGGTGAATCCAATCTGCTCAAGACCCTGTAGGGTCCAGTCCATTTTGGAGAGAGTTTGTGCCTTGACATAGCTGGAAGATCAACCCATACGAGTTCATCAGGCTGATAAGCTGTATGGCAGATATGGCGGTCATAATAATGCTTTTGCTGTGCTCCAGCTGTCTGGATATTGTCTGCAACAGTGGTGAAAGCAGAATGTAATCGGCCAAGCATAGAATGCGCATATTCGTTTGGGGTTCCTGGGGTAGCTCTAGAAGATGTTATGGGAACACTGAGAAGAAAATCAGCAGGAAGGCGAGCTTCTCTGCCATGTGCCAAGAAAAAAGGTGTGTGTTTGGTCGATGAATGAACACTTGTATTGTAAGCAAATTCAACCTGTTTTAAGTGGTCATCCCATTCTCCCCCTTTGGTATACAGGTACTTTGCAAGCTGATCTTTTATAGATCTATTGGCACGTTCCACCATACCATCTGACATAGCGTGATAAGGGGATGTCCTTGTTTTATGAATCCCAAGTAGGGAGCACAGTTCTTTCACCAAGTCAGAGTCAAACTGCCGCCCTTGGTCAGTATGCAAACTCTGAGGCACTCCGTGCTGGCCCACATAATCTTCGAACAAACACTTAGCGATGGTTGTTGCACGTTGATCAGCAACTGCATAGAGGTTGAGATATTTTGTAAAGTAATCCATTACTGCAAGAACATAACGGTTTCCTTTCTGAGTAACCGGTAACTCTGTTAGATCAGCAGCAATTTTCTCAAAAGGCATGCTTGCGATTATGTTTTGCATTGGTGCCTGCTGATGAGGCGTTGGTGGTCTCCTTGATTCACAGGCTTGACATTGAGCACACCACTGTGTAATGTCCCTAGACATGTGGGGCCAAAAACATCTCACTAGAGCACGCTGCAATGACTTTTGTGCACTGAAATGTCCAGAAAGCGAGTGACCATGCAAATTCTCGAACACTTTCGGCTGAAGCGCAGGTGGAACTACAACCTGCAAGATCTGATCACCTGGTGGAGGTCTAACTTTACGGCAAAGAACAGAATCCACAAAAGCAAGCCTTGGGAACTCTTTCCAGAAATGTCTCAGTCCGTCAGCAGTTCCTTTTAGCGTTGTAAATGTAGGTCTCTTCTTATTTGATACCCATTCAGCGACTACACTTAGGACAGGATCAGCTGTCTGAGCCTGCTGTATATCTTCACTGCCCATACCCAGACATGCAACGCTGGACAAGGTAAAGAAAGAAGAATTTGAAGGTTCAACCACAAAACATGCATCAGAAGAAACAGGCTGTACAGAAGTAGAATACGGTCTGGTGACCTCAGTCTGAGTTGAAATGGACACTAAATGGACAGACTTGTTCTCAGTATTACTCAAAATTTCCCTACTCTCCTCGTCAGGTCGACGAGACATGGCATCTGCATTGGCATGTTTATGGCCATGTCGGTGCTCAATAGTCCAGTCATAGAGTTCAATCTCAAGAGCCCACCTTGCTCTGCGACCCGTTGGATCGCCATCCAGAACCATTCGCCTAAGACTAAGGAATGGCTTATATGGTCCGTGATGATCCGAAAGAGTGCCCCATGAGGTACTGACGGAAATGGCGAATGGACCAAACGATAGCCCACAGCTCCCTGTCATAGGTGGACCATCGTTTCTCCATAGACGTCAAAACATGACTACCGTAAGCGATGACACTTTCTTTGTTGTCAGCATTCAACTGAGATAGAACACACCCAATGGCTGTGTTAGAAGCATCCGTGAAGAGTAAAAACTCTTTTGAAAAATCTGGGTAAGAAAGAATTGGAGCATTTGTAAGTGCATGTCGCAGGGAATTAAAAGCTTCCTGTTCTGTCTCAGTCCAAACAAACAACTTCCCTTTCTGAGTTAGAGCATGCAGTGGCTCTGAAATTTGAGCAAAGCAGTGAATGAAACGCCTGTAATATGAACACAAACCTAAGAAGGCTCGAATTTCTGTAGGACTTCCTGGAGTAGTCCAATCCTTGACCTTCTGGATATTTTTTCCATCTGGCTGAAGACCTGCAGATGAAACCACATGGCCCAGAAATGTCACTTGTGGTTCAGCAAAAGAGCATTTAGCTGGTTTTAGCTTCAGGTTTGCTGCTCTCAAACGCTGGAAAACCTCTCTCAAGAGCTGTATGTGCTCACCGAAACTCTTGCTATAGACAATGATATCGTCTAAATATACAAGACTTGTTTTCTAGGACAGGCCGTGCAGCACTAAATGCATCAAGTGTTGAAAAGTAGGAGGAGCATTGACAAGGCCCATCGGCATCACTGTAAACTGATACAAAGCACGATCTGTAGTGAAAGCTGTTTTTGGTTTATCTGCCTCATGAAGATGCCCTTGCCAATATCCAGATGAAAGATCCATAGTACTGAATATAGATTAACCTCTTAGTGCATCCAATGTGTCATCCGTTCTAGGCAATGGATGGGCATCCTTAATGGTGACAGAAATAAGGCCCCTATAATCTACGCAAAAACGCCAGGTGCCATCTTTTTTCCGCACCATAACGATAGGCGTAGCCCAAGGGCTATGACTGGCTTCCACAATGCCTTTTGCCACCATGTCATCCACATGTGACTGAATCACCTCCTGCATCTTAGGCGAAGTGCGATAAGCACGTTTCTGTATGGGAATTGCATTGTCAGTATTGATTTTGTGTGTGACTATATTTGTTCTACCAAAGTCTGCAGGGCTCTTACTAAACACATCACAAAACTCATGTAACAATGAATGCAGTTCGTTCACCTGAGAATCAGAGAGAAACCCCTTTTGAACTTCAAATTGAAGAGGTGACACCTGTGTAGAAGGGGTAGACACATTACATACAACATCAGAGTGCTCAACAACATCATCGGAGCTTATTGGAGTGAACTCTCCCAGCTGCATACCTGGTTGCAGTACAAAAGGGCTGTTAGTTGGATTCATGAGCCGCACTATAGTTTGACCATTTTCCGCTATAGTAAGGGTGCGTGCAACTGCAATACCATCTAACTTTAATAGATATGGCTCAAACAACCCACAGTATCCATCTGCTAAACCTGCATTAACAGCAGACGGGATAAGTTGCGCTATACAGTGCGTATCACATTGAGCTGGAATGGTAGTTGTCACAGTAATTTGAGCTGTACAATGTACAGGGGTAAGTTGAGATTTGCTTAACATCGGCAAAGTTTGGTCATATAGGCAACATGTACATTTACCCACATTCAAGACCACCTGGTGTTTCTTGAGAAAATCCCAACCAAGAATGATAACCTGATTCACATTTCTAATGACGTGCATGTCATGCTGTAATGTCAGTGAACCTAATCTGAGGTTAACAGTCACAGTTTCGAGAGTATCTAAATTCTGACCAGTTACAGATTTTGACAGAAAGAAAGTACTCTTTAGTGGTCTTTTACGCAGTGAAGGAATTGCCATACGGGTAGTTTCATTAATGAATGAAATACTAGACCCAGTGTCTATCATGATGTGCATGTCAGTACCTTCAACAATACCACTGATGTGTGCTGTACTAGTGTCCGTCATGTCCGCAACAGGAGAATAACTAGTCTCTGGATGTACACAAAGCAGCTCAGTGTTCACAAACACTACTTTTAGACATTATACTGTACATCGCTGAGATGAAACGATAATGCCATTGAAACTTCTCTGAAGGCAGTCGGTTCACTTCAGAGATTCATTAATATAAAAACACCCATGCTGCGTTTTGACTTTCAAATGCTTATTTTATTGTTTCACTTTAATCGTGATATTTAGTTTAACTGAGCATGGGCATTTTCACTTACCTTTTACACGGCTTGAAATAAATAAGCAGACTTGACAGAAGACTTTACATTAATTTAACCATAATTTGTATTTGTCGTTTTCAAGGCAACGCTGACTGAAGCAGCTACCTCTCTATGTTTTTTAATCTCCCGCTCTGTTCCATCAGAGGGCGCGCATCAATTAAGACCGGCAGATCATCACAGGTAATCAGTCACCCGCAGAGTATTTTATTACTTTCATTAATAAAATAGCTTAGATACTGGATCGCTACATTATATTAATTAGCAAAGAGGCGGTAAAATGACTGTTTAAATAACTAAACTCAAATCTTCATTGTTTGTAGTGACGTGCAGATAGATGAAGGTAGGCTAATTGACACACGCAGCTGTCACCTCTCTCGCTCGCCGCACTATTTCATCTCTGTCTCTGTCTCACACAATCTCTGTTGTGCATTAAAGTAGTTTATTTCACAATGAGAACAGGTTGGCTAACCGTGCATTATCCCTCATATATACTCTTTAACAGCCATGTTAACGGCAATATTTAAATGACGCACTGGTCATTCTTGGTGTACGCAAAATGGTCCCACACTATCAACTTCAGACATTCTCTGGTGGAAATATAGATTCGCTGTTTGGTTCCTCTGTCATAGTTAATCTAGTGTGTGTAGTAGACTCCGTGTCTCTGATAAGCACGACATTTTAAGCTGGTGCACCGCTAGTGTAACTTTGTTTTTGTTTTGCGCAAGTTGCAACAGTTCCGTTCCGTGCAACACAAACAATCAGTGTAGCGGAGCCTTTACGTTTAATTAACCATCACATTTTAAAGTGCAGTTAATAGTAAAACCAGTTAATTGCTGCATCCCTAATTCGAATGCACAAAATAAAAAAACAAGAACTAGGCAGAACTAGAGAAAATAAAAAGGAAACAAGGATAAAAGATAACTAGACAAGAGATCAAAATAACTTGAGTAAGATGAAAGAATAATACTCTAACGCAAGAACAGGTAAACACCAAAACGAACCAGCAGAGACACAGAAGAAAGGAACCCAATATACGGAGCAGCACATATGAGGATAAGGTGAAGACAATCAAGCAGACAAAGGCTAAACAAGGGGCCGGGACCAGGGGAAACAAGAAGGTGGGACAAGATGAGCACATGGCAGACACAAACAGAGACAGAACCATGTGCTTAGACACAAAAGAAACATTGAACAAAGACAAGACAGTCAGGGCAGGATCCTGACAATATCTCAGTTCAGTTTCTTTCAGGGGTGTATTCCAGAAAGCACTGTTAACTTGCCTTCAGCTAAGCCCTGAACTTTCGGGTTGATTAACCTGAAACCTGCTTACTCGAGGTATGTTGGTTCCAAAAATGCATCCGGGAGTAAGTTTATTCAACACAGAGTATGTTTCTGGTTACGACTCAAGACATTCTCAACAGAGCAACGAATCGACGAGTCACTATGGAAACGGACACTAAGAAAAAGTGCGCCATTCTGTTTCTTTCTTCTTCTTTTGATCAATGGTCATTTACATGCTTTGTGCATATCGCCACCTAATAGATGGTTGTGCAATCATTTTTATTTTTTTCGTTTAATATTTAATCCTTGAAAATAAGAATTATATTGTTTGTTTGATGATAATTATATATTAAGTCATATCAGATATGTATTTTTATTATAAAAATACATTATAGAAAATGCCGTAATTTTAGATGACCATACGGAAGTATTTAATTATAAAACACTTTATAATCTATAGTAACATTAAACTTATTTAATATTTTCTCTAAACCTTCTTGTTAAAAGATAGATTAAAGATAGTTTAGTTTGTATTAGGTAACTTACATTAACTTTACATTCTACAGACTCTACGTCACTTACATTTCTTTTCAAGAGCACTTGTGCTCCTACTTAAAATAATAATAAATTAGGAACACGTTCTGATCAATGACAGAAATTAACCTTCCCAAAGACAATATTTGACTCCTTATTTTTTTCATCTTTGTAATACCTCTAATTTTATTAAATGTATGTCATATTTTGTTCCCAAAAAATTATATTTATAAACTTTTTTAGAAAATTTTAATTAAACAATACATTTAATTTAAAATAATAAGACACGATCAGGAAGAATACGTTACTAGTCAAATTAAATCCACATCAACAGTTCATCATGGCAAAGAAGAGCACAAATGTGGCATTAATGAATATTTACAGACTTTTTGACAAGACTCAGAGGTGGTATTAATGCATTTCATAAAAACAATGTTACGAAATTAATGTTTTAAATATAATGTTTTGAATATAGAAATATTAAACGATTCAAATTACTCAATTTATACTTTAAAAATGAAACTGAAACCGCCAGTAGGTGGCAGCAAATCACTAAAAATCATCACAATTAAAAGAACCAAAGACTTAAACTGCTTCAGTCTGTGTGCATTGAATTTATTTAATACACAAGTTTCACAATTTGAGTTGAATTACTGAAATAAATGAACTTTTCCACGTCATTCTAGTTTATTGAGATGCCCCTGTACACCCATCTTTCCTTGATATTGTATGCAATTATAAGATGTGCAATAACAAAGGAAGCAAAAAAAGATCAAATCCACAGGTGCACTTACACCTCATAGCATCAGTAACTCAACAAACCTACCTAGTATTGTTTTCCTCAGCCTGTGCAATGCCTGCATAAAGGAGATGTAGTGCAGCTGCTCGAAGATCTCGCCTTTGGAGAAGACTGTTTATTTTATACTGGAAAAATGTAAGTATTGTAAGTAATGTAGTAATTGTAAGTATTACTACTTTAAAAAGATGAATACCCCAGAATACAGTAGTAGCTATTACTAGCTTTTACCAACACTACACTAATAAAGATAAATGCAGACCTATATATATATATATATATATATATGTGTGTATACAGTATATATATATATGTGTATATATATATGTATACAGTTATATATATATGTATATATATATGTATGTTGTCAGGCCCCGTCCTGTGTGTCTTGTGTTCCCGCCTCTTGTTTCCTTATATGGTTAGTTTCCTGTCCTCGTTTCATGTCATTATTAGTTTATTCGGTTACAGGTGTGTGTGATTGTGTTAATTATCCGGTGTATTTAAGTCCTGTCTGTTGAGTTCCATGGTGTCTGGTCTACTCGTTATTCCCGGTGTTTCTGGCTGTCTACCTTGCCCTGTCTTACCTTGATGTCGTCATTAAAGACTCTTATTTTGAAGTAGTTCCTCGTCTGCGTGTTCCTGTTTCCTCCCTGCTGTGTACACCGTGACATATGTATGCTAAATGTAATTTTTGTTATATGCGTGTGTTCCTGTGGCTCAGTGGTTAGATCATTGCATTAGCAGCCCAAAGGTTGTGGGTTCGATTCCCAGGGAACACACATACTGACAATACAAATGTATAGCCTGAATGCACTGTAAGTCGCTTTGGATAAAAGCGTCTGCTAAATGCATAAATGTAAATGTAAATGCCATAGCTATGCATGACTATATGCAAGACAACAACAGGAAACATAGTAAAATAATGAATAAAAGTAACAATCACAAAAAAACACATACATATACAAGTCAACAACACGTAAAACAAAGCTTTATTCAAACGTATTGTTCTGACAATCATGCATTTACAAGCAGTGAACCCACATCCTACTGCCATCTCAACCCAGCTGGGCCAATTCTGCAGCTGACCACCATGCCCACCTTCACCTGTCTTTGCCGTCCATCACGTCCCTCATTACTGATGTGAGACTGGAATCTGATCATGGATGAGAAAGAGACACTGAGGCTGTCCTTCCCTGAGTGAACAGATAAGATGAGGAAGACCATGATGACCCCCCCCCCCCTTAACCACACAACCTTGAAGCAAAAGCGGGAAAACATTTGTGGGATAATCTGGCTATCGCTCCAAGCTTTTGTGTGCTGCTCTCCATGAGCACCACTACCTGTAACACATTTAAACCGAGTAAAACGTGAAACTTTGAAGCTTCTGAAAACTGGGCTCCATTGACTGATATTGTATGAACAGAAACCAGCAGGACAAACTTGACCAAAATCACATCCTCAATGTCGTTTGGCCTTTCTCTACATGCTCTCGCTGACTCTGGGGTCACCGAGGATGAAGAGACCACAGCAACATCCAGTCCAGATGAGGCAGTAAGGGCAGGTGGAGTAATGGAGGGTCTAATTCATGGCACTGGATCATTTCCAGGATGCTGCTGTGGACTTCTCCATCCTCACTCCTCACAGCAGTCTGCAGACATTTCAGATCCTGTAAAGATGCACAAATATAATACAAAAGCAGTCATTTTAACAAAACAATCTCATTTGATTTCTGTATTAGAAGTAACAAACTGATCTTACTTTATATTTTTGTTTCAGGTTTTCCCCCTTTTTTCTCTCAAATTCTGCCATCACCTTTCCTTGCAGGTCCTGCTCCACCACAGACGATCTGCAGTAAAGGCACAGAAATCGAGAATTAGAAAAGTGCTGTATAGCTCTGTACAGCTCTATAGAAATGTTTGAAATTACAATAATTAAAATAAATGACATCTTAAGATTTACAATATGTTTTATTAATTTCAGTAGTATACTCACTGAGAGCCTTTAACCGGATAAACACATTTGTCTCTCATCTGTCCCTGTAACATCCAGACAAGATTCAGTGCTTTATCTGCTTAGTACTACATTTAAATGTTGAGGTAGCTGCTGATGTGTTAATGCAATTTTTATCCAACACAAATGCTCCTCAGTTTATCAGACTAATAGGCAAATAAAAGAGATAACTTACGTTTAGTAACTTCATGTAGATGTGTTTTATACAGTATTTACTTACATTCCTGTAAAGCAGTGTTGACAACAGTGAATTCTACATAAATACACAAATAAATCACTCACTCGGATGTCTATATAATGTCAAGTCACCTTTATTTATATAGCGCTTTTAACAATACAAATTGTAACAAAGCACTGCACAGTATCAAAATATATGATACTGTCTACTAGATGGATTCATGCAATTCTTTTAGAACATTTTCCTGTCACAAATAAAAAATAGACATTTAGTAATCGTCTTTAAGATGTATATGGTTTATGTAAATCCACTCTGGTGACGTACGTGTGCTACGGAATTTTAACGCAAAATCAAAAATATACTGTACTGTTTAGCGAATACATATTAAGAAATTCAACAGTTTGCTCTACAGTAGTTCAAAAAATATGATTTTAACACAAGGAACCGTGTTTTGGTTTGTATTACTCACATTTGTAAACACCCGCGTTACTGTTCTCCGCCCTGTACGGTGATGACGTATCCTCTCCCGTCTCACGAGAATTAGTGCGCTAGTCAGGTAATTCTCGCCTACTCTTTTATGAATACTCATGCTTCAAACATATTCTTTTGCTTGCCTACTGCTTTTTACCTACTATATAGTAGGTAAGTAGGCATATTAGGACGCAACTTAAGTATATGTACGTCCGAATCTCACGAGAATTAGTGCGCTAGTCAGGTAATTCTCGCCTACTCTTTTATGACTACTCCATGCTTCAAACATATTCTTTTGCTTGCCTACTGCTTTTTACCTACTATATAGTATGGAAGTATGCGGTTATGAATGCACCCACTCTTTTTATGAATGGATCATTGAATAATTGATTCACTAGATTTGTTCAAAAGCAAAGATTCATTCACAAACGAAACAACGCCGTGTTTGCTTGGAGATGCGCAGCGGCTCATCTGTGATTTATTTGGAACTATTTTCATTGACGAAATAGAGCACAATCAGACAATAGTGTTCCTAAAATGTAAGTCAATGAATATTAACTTTTGTATAAAATAAAAAAAAACTGTCGTACAACTCCCTTTAAAAGCTGTCACTCGTCTTAGTTCATAGTGATCTCACAAACTTCTGTTTTAATTAATGAAGCTCTCTACACTGCACACTGAATCTATTATTTACATCGTCTCTACACTTCGTCTGTTAGAATGAATGACAAAACCGACTAAACCTGCAGCCTGCTTAGTGCTTTCACGATCTGTGCTGTGAGGAGCCGCACGCACCGATAGAGAAGCATTTATATTGGCTGCAGTCTGCAGGTATTATGGCCAAACACAAAAGGCTGCATTGCATAGCGAACCATAGACACAAATATATCACGCTAGGTTTATGTGCAGAACTGGGATCGCTTTCGTAGTCTTTGGAATGGATAAAATATAGAAATCACTTTGATTTCCAAATACACCTAACTAGGTGGAAATGAAACGCCGTCCCCCCACAAAATTCACTCCCCGGACTCCATCCCCCCCCGTCCGCCCCATTTCCAGCCCTGCGTGTCACATAACCTGCTTTCTGGAATACTTTCTGTTTTTTTTTCTTTCTGTGTTTAAATGTCTCTCATCCAATAAACTACAACTGCATTTGGATCCAGCACTACATCCTCATCTCTGAGATCACCTAACACTGATTCTTGAGACATGGGACAAAACCTGTGTTCCTGTGGCTCAGTGGTTAGAGCATTGCGTCAGCAGCGCAAAGGTTGTGGGTTCGATTCCCAGGGAACACACATACTGACAATACAAATGTATAGCCTGAATGCACTGTAAGTCGCTTTGGATAAAAGCGTCTGATAAATGTAAATCATGTCCAGCAATTGTAACTACTATTACAATTGTAACTACTGTTACAAACAAAGAATATTTTCAATTATAAATGTTATGAGGGATTAATAAGGGATTAGTTATACTATTTAACACAATTATCCCCATCCATTTAATTTTATCATTATTATTTCAAATCTATGACACTTGTCTTCTCAATAAATCTAATCAGTGTGTCCACAGAGAAGGGTTCAATCATTCATATGCTATAAAATATATAACAATGGTTTTTAATTATGAAAAAAGCTTGTTTTATCAAAATCAACACTTATTTATATTGCATATCAAAGCAAGGTTGTTTTCAAGTACACAAACATGTTTCATAAAGTTTCAAAGTCGTGTCCCCACTTTTTGTCAACACCGTCAGACATTCATTAAAATATAAAAAAAAATCACAGAATATCATGGGCAGCTGTCACTCTAATGGACCCCCTTGCCCCATTCCACCTTCTGCAGAGTACATCAATGTCAATGTTTATCTAGCATAAACAGAAACAAAATGGCTAATACACAAACTCCATTTTATTGTGAAAGAAATGCCAAATTTGTCAACACCGTCAGATGCCTCCACTGTAAGATTTTCTCTCTGACGGTGGTGACAGGCCAATGACGAGTTGACATTCAAAGTGAACTCATCACATTTTGTAGCTTTCAAGTCATTTTTAATTATAGTGTTACATTTTTCCAATAATGTATAAATACTAAATATACAGCATATATTGCTTTTGTAGATTGATAGCCATCACTTCTAGTAGAGTTAGGGTTAAGGGAACATAAGATTCAGGGAACATACATCTGAGGGAACAAATAACACTCAATAAAAACATCTATACATAATACAGTTAGTTTGTATTCTGATCATGTGTTCTGATCATTTTTGGATAATTTAAGATGTTTAAATGTGAGTATTAAGATTCTGGTGAATGTACACTGAACAAAATGAAAAACACAACACTTTTATTTTTGCCCCCATTTTTCATTAGCTGAACTCAAAGATCTAAGACTTTTTCTATTCACACAAAGGGCCTATTTCTTTCAAATATTGTTCACAAATCTGTCTAAATCTGTCTTAGTGAGCACTTCTCATTTGCCGAGGTAATCCATCCACCTCACAGGTGTGGCATATCAAGATGATGATTAGACAACATGATTATTGACAGGTGTGCCTTAGGCTGGCCACAATAAAAGGCCACTCTAAAATGTGCAGTTTTGCTGTATTGGGGGGGTCCGGAGGGGTCCGAAAACCAGTCAGCATCTGGTGTTACCACCATTTGCCTCATGCAGTGCAACACATCTCCTTCGCATAGAGTTGATCAGGTTGTTGATTGTGGCCTGTGGAATGTTGGTTCATTCCTCTTCAAGGGCTGTGCGAAGTTGCTGGATATTGGCAGGAACTGGAACACGCTGTCCAGAGCATCCCAAACATGCTCAATAGGTGACATGTCTGGTGAGTATGCTGGCCATGCAAGAACTGGGATGTTTTCAGCTTCCAGGAATTGTGTACAGATCCTTGCAACATGGGGCCATCCATAATCATGCTGCAACATGAGGTGATGGTCGTGGATGAATGGCACAACAATGGGCCTCAGGATCTCGTCACGGTATCTCTGTGCATTAAAAATGGCATCAATAAAATGCACCTGTGTTCGTTGTCCATAACATACACCTGCCCATACCACAACCCCACCGCCACCATGGGCCACTCGATCCACGACGTTAACATCAGCAAACCGCTCACCCACATGATGCCATACACGCTGTCTGCCATCTGCCCTGGACAGTGAAAACCGGGATTAATCCGTGAAGAGAACACCTCTCCAAAGTGCCAGATGCCATCGAATGTGAGCATTTGCCCACTCAAGTCAGATACGATGACGAATTGCAGTCAGGTCGAGACCCCGATGAGGACAACGAGCATGCAGATGAGCTTCCCTGAGACAGTTTCTGACAGTTTGTGCAGAAATTCTTTGGTTATGCAAACCGATTGTTGCAGCAGCTGTCCGGGTGGCTGGTCTCAGACGATCTTGGAGGTGAAGATGCTGGATGTGGAGGTCCTGGGCTGGTGTGGTTACACGTGGTCTGCGGATGAGAGGCTGGTTGGATGTACTGCCAAATTTTCAGAAACGCCTTTGGTAGAGAAATGAACATTCAATTAATGGGCAACAGCTCTGGTGGACATTCCTGCAGTCAGCATGCCAATTGCACGCTCCCTCAAAACTTGCGACATCTGTGGCATTGTGCTGTGTGATAAAACTGCACATTTTAGAGTGGCCTTTTATTGTGGCCAGCCTAAGGCACACCTGTGCAATAATCATGCTGTCTAATCAGCATCTTGATATGCCACACCTGTGAGGTGGGATTATCTCGGCAAAGAAGTGCTCACTAACACAGATTTATGAACAACATTTGAGAGAAATAGGCCTTTTGTGTATATAGAAAAAGTCTTAGATCTTTGAGTTCAGCTCATGAAAAATTGGGGCAAAAACAAAAGTGTTGTGTTTATAATTTTGTTCTGTGTAAATGGATAGTGGTAACAACTAATTGTTGTATTTGTTCATTTAACAAAAAAACCCTGTTTTGTCCCACTTCTGAAGAATCAGTGAACGGTTATTGATTAATGTTATTGAGTACAAGGGACACTTTCATTCATCAATGGACAATCTCAGATAAGTTTTATTGCATTCATCATGCACTCATTATAACACATTCCTGAACTGTTTAGTTCATTCATACATTATTTAATTACTTACTATACTGCAAGGCTGGTTGCACTTTATTTTACAGTATATGTACTTACACTGTACTTACCTAAAAAGGTACTGGTAATACATGGAAACTAAATGGGATAAGGTTAGGTTCAGGGGTAGGGTCAGGGTTAGTCCCAAGTTATTACCTATTTATTGTAGTTACTATAATAGTATGCACCTGAGAAACAGGACTGTAAATTAAAGTGCAATTGAAAGGTTCTATGGATGTGAACACAAGATGCCAAAAATGAACATAATTTTTTTATGCTTTGCAAGCGAAAACAATGAGAAAAAATGGCTAAAATAAATTAGCCTACTGCATGTATGTAATAATTATTTCCACTGTATTAAGTTTATCTTTTAATTCAATTAGCATGAATGAAACACACTCTATCCACAAGATGGCGTCATGGACCAATGGTTCCCAACCACGTTTCTGGGGTACCCCCAACACTGCACATTGTACATGATTCCTTTGTTTGACACCCCTATTTTGGGTATTAGAGTGTTTCAGCTGTTTGATTAAGGAGACTACAAAATGTACTGCTATCCAAAATGTGCAGTGTTGGGGGCACTCAAATAATGTGGTTGGAAACTACTGACATGGACAGTGTCTGTTCTGTGTACCAAAATCTATGCACTACAGTCAGCAAAAGCCAGATAAGTTAAGGGGTAGGGTGTATTCTTGTCTTCTTTGATCATTTGCATGTCTGGCCCCGCTTTTGAAGCTCCTGCTTTCCACCTACTTCAACTTAAAAAAACTTTTGTTTAGTTGCTGCCTTAAATTGATAAGTAATGCAATTGTCTGTGCAAGGAAAATTAAATTAAATCAAGTTCAATCTTTGAGTTGTTTTGAGTTGAAAGTTGAAGTTGGTTAAAATTTGAGTTAAGTTGAAATTGGTTAAATTAATTTGATAAGTTAAAGTAATGGGAAAACATATGAATTGGCTTGATTTATTGATCAACAATTTTTACAATATATTAATATATATAGATATCATATTTGAATTTGCTGAACTGTTTAGTATAAATGTCTGTCAAGATCCCTTCCTCCTTTTGAGTGCTCCAAATAGACATTTTAAATTAAATATTGACCTTTTCCATTTACTACTCATAAATTTATAATTTACAACCTCTGGATCAATGTTGACCTCTGAATCCTGTGTGTGCAATTTCATAATTGACACCATATATCAGACATTCCACAATTATTCCACAATGCATTATATTATAAAACTCTCAAATGAACGGTTTGTCTCTTAGATTTTGTGCCTGCTTTATTAAGAGCGAGAGAGAGAGAGAGACAACACAATATGACAGAACATAGGAGTACCTCATTATCCCGATAGGAGGGTATTGAAGAGTATTAGATTATCTGCTTTCACTGATGATAGCAACCAAAGAGCATGACAAACATATCAAAATCAACACCAAATGCTCTAAACCAATAAAGACCTCCATGGTACATTAACTTTATTGCACACACAACCACAAGCAATTTAAGATGATCAGCTGCAGAGATATGCCCCCATATGAAGAAATGCTTCATTTGCAGCAGTTTCCTTAGATGTGTTAGTTTACCATTACAATTATAGTTCCATAAATGTAGGCACTAATGGTGAAACGCTGCTGTACACACACACACACACACACACACACACACAGTTTAAGAAGAAGACATGTATTATATGTCTCCCTTCAGTATTAATAAATAAAAATGCTAGAGAGAGAGAGAGAGAGGAGAGAGAGAGAGAAAG
This sequence comes from Ptychobarbus kaznakovi, assembly GCA_027422405.1. Lineage (NCBI taxonomy): Eukaryota > Metazoa > Chordata > Actinopteri > Cypriniformes > Cyprinidae > Ptychobarbus > Ptychobarbus kaznakovi. The sequence goes on from CM049798.1 coordinate 34,895,366, forward strand.
AGAGAGATTGAATTGCTTGTGATAACTCTGAATCACCCAATACTTATATCCCTACACACGCATAAAACACCTCCAAACACTCAACATCAGCATGATTCAGGGTTGCCAAGCAACCATTTGGATTTCTCTCCCTCTCCATCTCTTTTTCATTCTAATTTTCAGCACACACATCTGCTCAAAGTCATTTAACATTAATTCCAGAAATCCTCCAAAAATGCACCTCCCCATCTTCATTCCTCTTAAACTACCTATGAATTTCTTTGTGATGGTATAAATAAACTACAAAATGAGTGCAGTGTCTGTTTGCAAACAAGCTGCCCTTTAAAAGATTAGATTCAAAATTTAATTTTAAATGTTTAAAGGTGAGTTTTTTATACATTTAGTGAATATACATTTAGTTTTTTATGTATTTAGTGAATCTTAACTGTTTGATTGGTACTGAAATTACTTAATTATGGTTAAATGCAATTGTGACTTAAGCCACACACATTCCATTTCAAAATTCCTGATGTTACAGACATTACAGAATGTGTAAGAAGTCAACCTGTGACAAAAGTTGCAAATAAACATGCATGGACACATGGTGGTCATTATTTGCATGTTGAGGTGTATTTGATTTGGGCCACACACAGAGTACTGATGATTTCAGGCCAAATACTTGGCCAATGTGCTTCAATCAGCTCCGTAGTTCAGTAGTCAGGACACTGACCAGGAAGTCTGCAATTTCTAGGGGTTTCCCAATGTCAAAATTATTACAGTGCCTGACATGTATTTCTTCCCCAAATTCCCACATTGTACAGCAAAAAGCAGAAAGCATTGTTGCTTAGTTGTAGTTTAGATGTAGATGTTTGTTCGTATAAAGTGCAAAAGATGTGATGGTTAATAGGCAACTATCATAATTAGGGGTCACATAAGATAAGATGACACAATTTGTATAAACAAATCACATATATTTTCATTATAAACATCCCAATAGACATTAATCATTTAGTTTTAGGTGTTTCAAATAAGGCATTTTATACTAATTATTGTAATGCACAACATATTTTACGGCATTCCATGGTCCAGTTTTATTGTGGGACCTCTGTCTGACTGCCACGGTGGAGAAAGTTTTCCTATTCAAACAACATTGACAATTCTCTTCAACCGCATCAACAATATAAAACACATAACATTCCACAAAAATATAAAAAAAACAACATACCACACTCTAAAAAATGCTGGGTTAAAATCAACCCAACTTGGGTTATTTGGCAACCCAGCACTGGGTAAATATTGGACAGAACACATTCTGGGTTATTTTTACCCAGCTGGTTGGGTTAAACGTTTTTACCCACCTTGCTAGGTTGTTTAATTTTAGTCATCTATTATTTAAAAATTATTATATTGCTGGCTTAAAATGGGCTAGAAATTAAAAATCACAAACAGAATTACAATAGGCAACAGCGATAATCAAAATATGAACATTTATTATTAAGGAAGAACACCCATGGACAAAATACAAGACAACTTGAATTTGTTTGGGTGAATACAGCATAGTTTACAATATTAAATACATTTAAACTCATTTCACAAGCATTTTTATTTAGAAGGCATATTTAGAAGTAGCATTTAATTTAAGTGTATTCAACCTTTCTCTGTAATCGCTTTTTGCCGAAATAGTGCTAATTCTCGTGCCGGTGTGTTGCCGAAATCTGAGCCGGTGAAGGGCTGCTGTTCGCGGGGGAACTGTGAACTTTAGACCGCAGTCTCGCGTTTCACTCGTAGCTGAGAGATGGCGTGACTGACTCCAATACCTGCCCCAAAAAAACAGTACTGAAATTAGAGAACATATTTTAACATCAAATTAAAATACACTCAGTATTATAACAAATAAAATGTAATTGCTTTTTACGGAAATAATGCTAATTCTCGTGCCAGTGAAGGGCTGCTGTTCACGTTGGAACTGCAAACTTTAGACCACGGCCTCACGGTTTCACTTGTAGCTGAGAGATGGCATGACTGACTCCAAAACCTGCCCAAAAACAAACAGTTCAGTCAGGACCACTCCGTTCGAGTCAGAATATTGTAGAGGTCCTGAACTTTGTATTTGGTGGCAGGCTTCTCTCTGAAGGGTTCAGAATCTGAGCTATCCACAGACAAACCTCTGTAATGAATTTATGAAGCTATTATTTCAGCTTTGGGGAATCATTTATTAAAGATTCAATATTGCTTTGATTGAAGCGATTTTAATCTTTAACTTATGATTTATACTTTATTAAGGACTCGTCCAGCGACCATTAACATCAGTATATCTTTAACAATTTCGTTTATCTTGCTTCGTGACCAACGACAAAACAAACTAAATTAGTACTTTATCAAAATTGAGCTAGGAACGCGATCTTTGGCAAATAGTTTAAAACTTGAAAATCATACAGCCCAGGACATCATTCTTTATGAATGAAACAAGGTTTTTTTTGCTAACTGTTATTCTACAATACTACGTTTAAACGTACTGAAGCACATATACACACATAAACATACGCACACACATAAAGATTTTCGCGGTTTGAAGAGAGTTTTAAGGCTAACACTCTTTTGCTACCTCGTAACTTTACCAGAGGAAGATCACAGCAGAGACTTCGCTATCTTTACTGCATACAGATTAATTCACCAGCAACAATAGAGATTTGTTTGGTCTACTTGCTTTCAGTTCAGTTGTCAGCTGATCTGGGGTTTCCGTGTGTTTCCTGGAAACCTCTGGCTGCTGGTTGCGTGATGTCACTGGGGAAACCCTCTTGTAATTGGTGGTTGCCTGGTTCCTTTGTGACGTTATGACACTGTTAGGAAGCTTGTTTTAGAGTTCTTATGGCTTCAGGCGTTAAAGTTCTTCAGTGAGACCTTTTGTCGAAGTCTTTGAGTTCTTTAGGTTCGTCAGCCTGATGGTAAAGGCGGTCATCGAGGAAGATCAAATGACGAACCCGAAGTTCCAGCGAGCGGTGAGCGAGAAGTGAGCGCTAAGCTAATGAACAAAGCTTTTGTGTCCATTTTAAAAGGCCCGATTTGGGTCCACCCACGGGCGGCTGTCCCAATCAGATTGTTCTTGGGGGGCGGAGCCCCGACCCACATGGCTTCTTTCCGCCTACATCATCTGATAGTCAATTTATCACATGAAGGAAAATACCTCTAATAACTTATAAAAGTATTCATCGTTCGTACAATGCTGAGAATCGACATATAGTTCACACCAAATTGTTGCATTTATCACGACCATTCATGAGAAATCAAACTCAACATATTTCCTTAACGACAAGGGTCGTTGTTGAGCCAGACCACTGCCGCTCCAACTTGTAAATTGCTCTTGTGGTTGTAAGAGCAGCCATTGACATATACTGTGGGCATTCCTTCACACACATTCCCCTCAAAGTACCTTTGATTCGTCCGTTGAGGTTGTGGCGGTTCTTTAGGTTCTGCTGGTGTGTACAGCGTGTCCGTTGAACAGTTTTGGCAGGCCGCTAGCCCATTTCCAAGTGAGGATTTGTAGTTTTGGGCATATCTTGACTCAACGTTCCGTCCTTGGAGTGTCATTAGCCAGGTAACTATGCGTGCTTTGGTCACCAAGCCATCTCTGATTCGTTGACTGTTGAGGAAGGTGACAAGTCTCGATGATGACTTTCTCTGCACCAATGTAATCAGAGAAACGCTGGATGGCCCACACAGTGCAAAGCAAAGATTTTTCGCAGTTTGAATACTTGTATTCTGGGGGAAGCAGCGTTTTGCTTGCATAAGCGACCACTCGCTTGTCTTTGTCATGGAGCTGGTATAGGCCTGCGCTGAGGCACTGATTAGAGAATCCAGCGTCCAGATATAATTAGAGCACATTTGAGCTGGCTCATAGCTGTGTCCTGGGCTTCTGTCCAAACGAAGGGTTCATCCTTTGTCAGCGTAGTTTTCGATGAACTGTCATGAGTAATTGCACACTCCCAGAAAGCTTCGCAGCCCGAGATGTTAATCGGCGTCTTGATGCTTTGGATTGCTTGAGTGCGGTTAGACTGTGGCTCGATGCCGTTTCTTCCGACAAGCAGTCCGACATAGTTTACCTTGGTTTTGCACCACCTTGTGAAGGGCGATCCTAGCTCCGGCCGTTGTCAGCTGGTTTAGGATGTGATCGATCTCTTTGAGGTGGTCTTCCACACTTGAGCTTTTCATCAAAACATCTACGTAGACGAGGTTGCCTCTGACTCTGGCATCAGGGCATGCTTTGCTAAGGAAAATGTTGAATTCTGCTGGTGAGTTGGCATAGCTGAAGGGACACCGTGTGAAGGTGTACTGTCGATTGCCAAAGGTGAATTCCAGCCTATGTTGGTCATCGGGGTGGACAGGGATTGTCCAGAACCCGGAGGTGATGTCCAGTGTGGATAGGATCGTTGAGCCTTTGATCTTTGGAATTTCTTGGTCCAATTGGGTCATAGGCTATTGTGACAATGGTACTTGCTGATTCAACTTGCGATAGTCGATGGTGGGCCGCCATTTGTCATTGGGTTTTAGGACTGGCCATATCGGGGCAGAGTATGTGCTGTTACAGGGCCGGATGACCCTCTTTTCCAGCATGGAGTCAACTTTTTCTTGCACTGGCTCATATGACGCTATTGGAATCTTGTACTGTCGCACAAATGTGGGTGGCTCATTTGGGTTTGTCGGGATGCGCACAGTGTGGATGTTGGTCAGTCCACAATCCAGAGAATCCTTTGCGAAGGACCCCATGTACTTGTGCAGAACCTCTTTGAGTCCTTGGCGATCCACTTCATTGTTGAGGGCATCCGCCTCACTCAAGATTTGTTCAATTTGTGCATTGAACCCGGCGTAGGGTTCCTCTGCAGTTAAGTCATTTGAGGGGCTTTGGGCCCTGATGGTCACCTGTGTAGGTGATTCTGTCGCAGGCTGTGCCGAGACAGCGTAGACAGCGAGGTAAGTGTCATCTGTTAGTTCTGAACGGCAGACGCTTTCTCTGGAGACCGGCAGAATAGAAGTGATGGAAATTATTTCATGAGGTTTTGTGAATGTTATGGTGTCATTGTATTCGTTTGACGTTAGTTGGGCTGGTATGGGGCCTATGACAGGTACTGTTAGTTCAAAGTCATGGAATGCCTGGTTGATGAGCCATCCCAGGTGACTGGCTTCAGTGGGCAACCAGTCTTGGGCTGCAGGGTGATATGGCTGCCGTGGAAGGTTGGAAGAAGCCTAGATTACTGTTGAGAGTTTGGCCAGGTCGCATGTTGAGGCGGACGCTAACACTATTGCTGTAGGCAGGTATTGTGGCTTCTTGCTCCATGATCATAGCGCATGCGTCTGGCATTGTTTGACCGGATTGGAGGTTCTTGAGGTTGACTGAAGTTGTCAGTTGGTGTGACAGTGGAGCCCATATGATGTCGTTTACGGTATTAAGGCAAGCATTGAGCCGGACCATGATATCCACTCCAATGTAGATGTCATGAGGCAGGACTGGGACGACAAGGAAGTAGTGACTCAGATGTCTGTTGTTCCATTGTATGTCCAGAGCACAGATGATCTTGAAGGTGGTCATGGTTGTCGACCAGGGACCGAGAGGGAAGCGGCTGAGCTTAGCGACATGTGGTAGACTCTGATGTCTTTGCTTCAGTGTTCTGAATAGCTTCAGGCTGATGGCTGAGTTCCCTGCCCACAGGTCTAGTGCCGCGTCGGACACTGATGTACCCTGGACATCTATCGCAGTCATGATTTGAAGGGGGCCTGTGTTTGATTCAGGCTCCTGCAGTGAGCAGAGGAAAGGGTCCTGGTCCTTGCTGTTTGTGCTTGGTCCAGATCCTGGTTCTGATACTGCATCATCAATCAGTGAATTTGGGGCGGTGTCTGTGACTTGACACTGCGACTCATTGGAGTCTAATGACTGGCAGAGCAGAGGCCCATGGACTTGTGTCCAAATCTTTAGGTGCTTAAAGTCTATTAGAGGTTTGAAGCAATTAAGAAGATCTTTCCCAATGAGGAGTGGATACGTGTTGAAACGTATACTGGATGGACGATGTCCATGGGTCCCACTGTTAGATGAATTGGGGCCACATGTTTTAGTTGTAGGCCCGTGTGGGAGTATACTTGGAGGTTCAGTTCGCACCTTTGGAGCTTGAGGGTTCCATTAGTACTCTTCGTTCTTTCTTGGACTTCCTTGAGAAGTTATGTAGACATTAGAGTAATGTCGGCTTCCGTATCGAGAAGGGCTTCGACTCTGAGGTGTCGTTCGATGATGATGGAGAGGTAAAACTTTCTTGCTATACCTTTCTCAATGAGATCACCTAGAAGTTGAGGGACTATAGTTTGGGAGGAAACAGTTAGGATATCAGGACTGAAGTGGTGTTTTTCGGAGGAGTGGCAGACGACCAAGACAGCACTTTCAGGAACTTGAGGGGTTTCATCAGCAGGTGTTTGTTGGACGCTGCTGTGATCTAGAGCATTGGGTATTGAGTTAGTGTCTAATTCTGTTGCTGGGTTTTCAGGTGGGGTTTCGTGTCCATCTGAAGTTAGTGTTATTACAGATCTCTGAGAGTGAGGTGAAGAAGTGCTGTTCTCCATGGCTGGTTGGGTCAGCTGGTCACTGCCACCTCGTCCGGCCGCTAGTCAGGCTGAATCTGGTTTCTCTTTCTTTTCCCACTTCCGATCCTCCTCCTTTTGTTGGAAGTACTCTTTCATCATCATTTCCATCAGCTTTTGTTAGTTGAAATACGGTGGTGTCTTTTGTTCTTGAGTGGATTCAGTTTGAGCTCGGTCAGCTTGGAATCTTTGTGAATTCTTTCATTGATTCCTTGGGCTGATTGCTCCAGGGTGAGTTTGTCATTTTCCCTTGGAGTTTCCATTGAATTCCCATGAGCTTTTCTCTCTTTAGTTTCCGAAACGAGCTTGGCTGGTTCCACAATCTCTCCCATTGACTCTCATGAGGCCTTGATTGGCCCCATGATGTATACCAGTGTCGTCCAGGTGAGCGTTGACGTCCACACGGTCCATCCCAGCGGTCATACCACTGTTTAGGTCAGGTGACAGCGTGTGAGTCTCGTTCTTTGTTGGACAGGGGGTGCATTCCACTCTCTGTGTGGCAGCTTGGTGCTGTCTTGGCATTGGGCGCCCTCTAGAGCCAACCCTTGACTTTGAGTGTTGAAGTCAAGAACTGCTGGGGTTTTGGCGCTCTTTTCTGAGGCCATCTTTTGTTTGCCGTAGGCTAATACTGGCTTTTTCTGCACCTCGCAACTGCTGAGTGTTCATTGTTCGTGGACATGCGAGAACGCCAAGATGGTGGCTTATGCCGGGACGAAGGTTCCTCAGGAAGAGAGTTTTAAAGATCAGTTCATCCTCCATGTCTGGTTCGTTATGAGTTCCGAAGTATGCTTGTCTGAGGATGTATCGAGGGCAATGCTCGATACAATGCTCAATACAAGTTCCGAAGTATGCTCGAGGGCAGCCACTAAGCCTTGTTCGGACTCAGGATCGGTGAACTCTTTAATGAGGGCTTTTTGAAGCAGTTGATAATCAGTCTTTGTGTTAGCAGGCTGCGGTTCCAGGAAGATGCGAACTTCAGGACTGGATGTTGTTCGGAGTAAATAGAGTTTATCTTTGTCCATAACATTAGGTTGCATTTCCAGATGGAATTCAAGATCTTGGAGATAAGCTTGGACATTTTGGCTCTTTGGCACGCTCGGGGTGAATTTGCCAATGTTCCTGGCGAGCTTGTCGAGATCTTTTAGGTCCAAGCCGTTCGACAATCTGCGGCTGGCTGCAGCAGGTTCTTTTGTCTTTGTCGTGAGGTAAAGTTCTCCAGAGGGCGCTGGTGAATGTTTCAACCCCACCCCTTCCACCTTTTGCTCATGTGTCAGTCCAGGAACAGGTGACCCGGTCCTGCTTGGCAGGGGTGAGGTTGGTGCATGTCCTGTTCTTGACGGCTCATAGCGTAATTCATAAGCATGTTTGAGTTCCTCTTGGAAACTTTTATATTCCTCTTTGAAGTAGTCAAGCTTTCTTGTTAGACGGCTGATCTCGTTTCTTGACTCATCCAGGTGAGCTTCAAGGGATTTGATTCTGCAATTTTATCCCTGAAGTCAGCCTTTGCCTTCTCCAGTAGCTGCTCTGCATACTGTAGCTTGTCAGAACGATCAGCGTAATCTTCTTTAATTTGTTCCATATTTCGGGTAGTAGCTGCTAGAGTCTCTTTTAGCATGTTGATCTCCTCCTCCTTCTCTGCTCATGATCTTCCCACAGGCAAAATCTCAGCGAACAGTAGCAGTAGTCAAATTAGAAGATAGCAGCAGGGAGAAAAGAGAAGAAGAAAAGTGAGGATTTACTCCCAAGGTTAGGACTAATAACAAGGGTGGCAGTGTGGTAGCGCTGTTGAGTCAATACACTTAGAGGGTTGGTTTTGCTGTTTTACAGGATAAAACAAACTGACCTAAGTTTTGAGGAAACCTTAATTTCCTTTTGGGGTTTTCTAATTGGAAGGTTAACGTCCTTATACCCTAAGCTTGTTGAGACATTACATTGGTTCAGCAGTGCCCAGCAGTAAGGTCCCCCCCATCCGAGCGCACCAGGTGAGCTCCTGTAAGGGTCTTGCTGAACACTCCGTCCCCGCTGTATAGCAGTGAGCCTCTCAAATAGCCGGGGCTTTTGGCACAGCCGGGCTGGGACTCGGGTGAGGCACGTCAATGACTGCTGGCCTGAAGAGGGGCGGGGCTGAATCCCAGGGCTATCCGTAAGCACGGACCCGAAGTCCGACATACCTCGTCAATAGTTACTCGGGGTGGTATATCCGCACCTTCGCCCAGTCAGCCTGTTGACTCCTCCTCCGGTACCCGATTGCTAGGCCTGCTGCATGCCGTCACTTTGCAATACTAGAACAGACGTATTTGCCCCCCCCCCAGCCCGCACCAGGTTACGTTGGAATAGGTGACTCTGCTTGCTGTGACCCACGATCGAGGCAATGTCACTTCACCAAGCCAGCACTAGGGGGAGCGCTATCTACTATCAGGCCTAAGTAAAGGGAACCTTATTAAAATGTAGCTGATATAATCAGATCACCTAAGGAGATTGTGTTGCGACTGAAATTAGAATTTAAAATTAGAAATTGTGGTTTATAATTAACATTTAATGATGTTATCATTAAAATTAATAGGATCAATTAGGATTAGAATTACAAGAGCAATTTACAATTGAGTTGAGAAGCCAATATTGCTGCAATATGTTAACAGGACCTGTAATTAATTATTAAATGTAATTAGAAATTCATTGTTAATTATAATTATTAATTATGAAATTAAATTACAGATTCTAAATCCCTAATGTCTGATCTCTATTATAACAATTTACTCATTCCTCTTTGTGTCATTAACATCTTCAGACCAAATTCATCTGTGCCACCCTAATTACTTGAAATTAACAATATCTTGCCCCTTGATAATGATTAAGATCTTAATGTTATTGTCAAATTAATAAGAGCGCTTATGATTAATCAGTGAGTATTGATGTCTACATGGAAGCAGAACTGAATTTATTTTACTGAACTTAGTCCTCGCAATCTTGTAATTATTATAACATTAAATTAAACAATTTCAAATTCCTAACAATAGCAAACTTATCTACTGATGCTTAAAATCAGGAGAGCAGTTATAATTTAATTAATCATCGCTAATGAGGTGGTACAGACTTAATTTCTAATAAAAACCAACAGCAATTAAACTAATGCCGCTAAAAATAAAAACCTTAAAAAACAAATGTTTATTAAATCCCACTGTGAGATCGCTAGCCCACTCTGACGGTTAAACGTTAGTTATAATCATACTGGCAAGTTTATTAATGTTATGTCTGAAAACGTTCAGGATTGTGTCCTGTTGGACTCTGTTATGTTATGCACTGCGAGTGACAGGTTATGGTGCCTTTAAGGCTTACGGCAGTGATTGACGGTAAAGGTCGTAAAATGTTGGGTTTGCGGTAATTCAGTAAAACGCATAAACGAAGCTACACGGTGTGGTTATTGAGTCCTATCTAAACACAACAATTGGCGAACGAGGATGTCTGAACTCGTCTTACCACCACCGCCGCCTTTCCTACCTGTTCCCGGTGATCCAGCTGTTCCCTGGGATCGCTGGCTGACGTCGTTTGAGGATTATTTGCTGGCTTTGGGGCACTCGGACCTAGCGGAGGCGAGGAAGTGCGCACTTCTGCGCCATTGTCTCGGGCAGGAGGGACAGCGAATCTTCGCCACGCTCACCTTATCGGACGATAAGTATGTCACAGCCACGGCCGCCTTGAAAGCTCACTTCAGCTCCGGAAGAAGCCGGCGGATGCACCGTTTTGAGTTTCGTCAGAGGACCCAAAGGTCGGGTGAGACCGTTTCCCACTATGTATCAGCATTACGTGAGCTGGCTAGATTTTGTGATTTTGGGGTTTTGGAGGATGGACTTATAGTTGACCAGTTAATAGAGAAAACGTCATGTAACCAACTGAGAGAGAGACTTTTACTTGAGCCAGACTCCACGACACTAGCAGATGCTTTAGTAATTGGAAAGCAGTTGGAAACGGCCCTAATGGAGGCACGCAGGTTCGGCCGCGCTGTGCACGAGCCTGTGACATCATCACCACCGTCAGTTCAGCACACAGAGGCGGCTGACGGGGTGAGTGACAGTTTGGATGTGCAGAGAGTGGACAGGGGGCCCAGGGAGAGTGGGCACAGGAGCTGTAGCAACTGTGGCTCTCCTAAACATGCAACCAGAGATCAGTCATGCCCTGCTCAGGGAAAACGTTGTCGTAACTGCAACAAGTTGAACCATTTTGCACGCTGCTGTCGCTCCTCTCCTGCTTGCCATGATACTGCTGCTGTTCCCATAAACACTGTACAGACCTCACAGCCTTCGTTCAAGCTCTGCACATGCCATGTGGACACGGCTCTCATTCCACTCCTCGTGGACACAGGGGCTAAAGTGTCAATCCTGAACAAATGCACATATGACCGCTTCTTCAGTCACGTGCCTCTGGAAGCAGCGGCTAAACCCCTGTTAGGTTACGGCCATTTCCCCATCTCCACTCTGGGTGTGGCCCGCCTCCCTGTCAGATATGATCAACAATGTGCGCCTGCCGCCAAGTTCTGCATCACCCGGAAGGGAGCTAACATTATGGGCCTAGACTTGTTCCTTGCCCTGGGTTTTACTGTGAGTGATGCTAGGGGCCTGCATGTCCTGCAGGTCGCCGCTTCATGGCCTGACCGCTACCCACTACTGTTCAACGGGCTGGGCCGCATGACTGGATTTGTACACCAGCCTTCTGTTGACCTGTCGGTCCGCCCTATTATTCAACCCCTCCGGCGCATTCCCCTGGCACTCCGTGATGCTGTGGAGGCCGAGCTGCATCGCCTGGTGGAAGCAGACGTCATAGAGCCCGTCGACGCCTCGCCGTGGGTGTCTAACCTGGTGATAGCCAAGAAAAAGGGGGGCGGACTGCGACTCTGTGTCGACCTCACGGATGTAAACAAAGCCATCATCCCTGATAAGTACCCCCTACCTACAGCTGAGGAGCTCACTAGCCATTTCCACGGCTCCACCGTTTTCAGTAAGATGGACTTGCGTAACGGCTACCTGCAGGTCCCTCTGGCACCGGCCAGCATGGACCTTACAGCGTTTGTCACGCACGTGGGGGTTTTCAGATTTAAACGCATGGCATTCGGACTTTCATCAGCCCCGAGCTGTTTTCAGAAGATAATGTCACTCATACTGGCTGGTATCCAGGGTGTCTCCATCTATCTGGATGACGTGGTGGTGCATGCGCCCTCCGCCGCACTGCATGACGATCGCCTGGAGCAGGTCTTTCAGCGTTTCGAACAGCATGGGGTCACACTGAACTCTGAGAAATGCATGTTCGGGGTCGAGGAGGTCGAGTTCCTGGGCTTCAGACTCTCGAAGAAGGGCATCGCCCCGATTATGTCCCACACGGAGGCCATTCTGTCCCGCCAGACCCAGCAGTCACCATCCCTGTCTTCCTTCCTGGGGATGGCCGCCTACTATCTTAGATTCATGCCACACTACTCTGACTCAACGGCCCCCCTGCGCCGGCTGCTCAGGAAGGATGTTCCGTGGGACTGGACCCCTGCCTGCCACGAAGCCGTGCGCATCATCAAACGGCAGCTCACGTCCCCGCCCACACTGACCCATTTCAGCTTGATCGCGCCCACCATGGTCACCTGCGACGCCTCCGGGGTAGCGCTAGGCGCTGTGCTCTCCCAGACTCAAGAGGGGGGGGAACGCCCGGTGGCTTTCGCCTCACGGGCACTTACTCCTGCAGAACAGAAGTATTCAGTGGGGGAGAGGGAGGCCCTCGCCTGCCTGTGGGCGTGCGAACGCTGGCATGTTTACCTATACGGGAGGCCTTTCACCATCCGCACAGACCACCAAGCACTGACGGCACTGCTGGCGACTCAAGGCTCAGGGCACAGGCCCATGAGACTGCTGAGGTGGGCTGACAGGCTAAACCAGTACAACTTCAGTCTGGAGTTTATGCCTGGGCGGGCCAACACAGTGGCCGACCTCCTGTCTAGAGCTGTGTCAGTGACGAAGGAGACGGGCGGGGTGGCAGCAGACACAGAGAGCGACGAAGACTGGGTCCACATCCTGCACGGGCCCCTCAGTTCAGTAGTCACTCTAGCTGCAGCAGCACCTCAGCTGCTGATGAGGGCCCTCACAACTCTCCGTACCTACGTCCAGGACGGCTGGCCTGCCAAAGTGGATGACAGGCTGCTTCCCTATTACCGCTTCCGCAACGAGCTCTCCTGCTGGGGGGCGGTGTGCCTGGCCCGTGGCCACCGTGCGGTCGTTCCGGAGAGTCTCAGGTCCAGAGTACTACAAATGGCGCATGAGGGGCACCTGGGGGTGGTCAAGGTGAAGCAGCGCTGCCGTGACACAGTGTGGTGGCCCCACATAGATCCTGATGTTGAGGAGCTGGTACGTAATTGTGCTTGCTGCCTCCTGAGTGGGAAAACTGGTCAGCCTGCCACAGCCCCTCTCACCCCGACTCCTTGGCCGTCTTCACCCTGGGAACATATTCAGGTTGACCTCTGTGGCGAACTTCACGGGGCACCTGCTCACGCTCGCTACCTGCTGGTTGTGCACGATCTCCATTCGAAGTGGCCAGAGGTTTTTCAACTGAGCTCCATCTCTGCACACTCCATCATCGACCGCCTGGACAACCTGTTTGGGCGCTGGGGCCTCCCCAGTGTCGTCACAACGGATAACGGGCCGCAATTTGCATCTGCAGAGTTCTCAGAGTTTCTCACGGTACGGTCCATCAAGCACATCAGGACGGCAGTGTATCACCCAGAGAGTAATGGGGGGGTGGAAAGGCTGAATAAAACTCTCAAAAATGGAATTCGAGCCTGTCTGGAGGAAGGGAAAATCTTCAGCGATGCACTCAACCAAACTCTCCTGACCATCCGGGCATCTAAGCATTCCACCACGGGAGTGTCACCTGCATTGCTCATGATTGGGCGCGAACTAAAGCAACCACTGGACTGCTTGAGAGCTGAGCCAGCTCCTGCATGTGAGAGCCCAGGGCTCCAGAAAGCCAGAGCTCAGGTGAAAGGTTCGCAGGCTGGGATGAAAGCGAGGTTTGATGCCACGCACAGAGTGCAGACCCCCTCACTTTCTCCAGGGGTTTGGGTCAGGATCAAACACCTCCATCGCCAAAATAAGTTGCAGTCATACTGGTCAGAGCCCCTGCGGGTTACTAAGCAGTTGGGGCCGGCCACTTACAGACTGGAGAATGGGACTCGTTGGCACTCAAACCGCCTGCACAGAGTCGCAGCCCCCACAGCACCTGCATCACATCTGGCCCCAGCAGCGGCTCTAGGTTGGCAGCCGAGGCCAAGAGCTAACCGGGTGGGGGGTAATCCTCCAGCACCGCCCGACGCAGCTTCACGGCCAGCACGCCCTCAGAGGTTGAGGGTACCGCCCATCTGGCATGGGGACTATGTGACAGGGTGATAGTGACACTGGGGAATGTGGGCTAAATGTTATGTTTCAGTTTCCAGGGGGCAGGGGGGGAAAATGTTATGTCTGAAAACGTTCAGGATTGTGTCCTGTTGGACTCTGTTATGTTATGCACTGCGAGTGACAGGTTATGGTGCCTTTAAGGCTTACGGCAGTGATTGACGGTAAAGGTCGTAAAATGTTGGGTTTGCGGTAATTCAGTAAAACGCATAAACGAAGCTACACGGTGTGGTTATTGAGTCCTATCTAAACACAACATTTACATGGCATTTTTACAGTCCTTTTAAATTTGAAAAGAGGGAGAGAGAGATACGAATACTGAATAAGGGTGAAAAAGAAAGAAATGCGGTAGCAAGTCTTAGTGTGAGTCAAAATTCAAAAGTAACTAGTTCAAACTAGTTCAGTCACTTACATTTCAAAACACACTGCATTCAACCCACAAAATGCAACCACATGTTAACCGCTAGCCTTCAATGCTAATAGCTCTGCATAGGCTCCAATTCAATTAGCTTTAATTAGCTTAGCTTCTGCTATGCTATTGTTTACAACAGCTTAAAATGGCACTGGGACTGGGCCTGTACTCTAGCAAATTTTCCGGAAAGAGTCTCTGAAGACTTTCTGGTTGAGCTGTCACTATGGTGACAGACACACACCAGGATGTGAATTATGCAGTTTCAGCGCAAAACCAACAATCACTATTTAGATTCTTATCTTTTATAGCACTGAAAATCTCACTCGTTTAGGGCGAGATAAATTAATCTAAGGATGAATTATTATAAATTCTTTAGGCCTCAGCGGACCTTATGCTTATATTTGCCTGTTTAGACACAACAAACACGGAAAACTATTTAACTTGATCGATCTCATAATTCTCCCCACAGACCACGTCTGGCCATTTCTTCTGTGAGCGCCGTGCGTCTTGTGCTCACTCGCGTGAATAAAAATTAGCCGAGAATTATTAATTAGCTAAGTTAATGTTCTCAAGCCGGGAGATTTGATAGCATAGATGAGTTTTGAAGTGGAACACGCACTTAAAAAATCATACTATGAAGGCCTTAAAGAGAGAAATGAGGAATCCGCTCATTTGTCTCTCATGCGCTTTTAGAGCGACTTAATTTTGTCTTAATAGACAAATATTAATTATTTACTGCAGTTCATTTTCTTCTTAACAACAACTCGCGTTGCACTGTCTTTCATTCAAAACTCACCGTGTGCCACAAACAAGAATACAGTATTACAAACAAACGCTGTTTCTCTGTATCTAATCTATTTTCCAGATAAAATAGAACAATACACAAATTGATTCTTATGAATGTGTTATGAATTTTCAAATCAAACTAATGCCCCCATTCTCCACCATATCTGTGATGAATTTATGTAGCTATTATTTCAGCTTGTGACATGGCAAACGAAACGTGAGGCATACGGATCCATGTGCAAGACTTTATTACAGAGATGTGGTCATACACACAGGCAGGGTCAATAAACAGCAAACAAGTATGGCATAGGCAAGACACAGAGTAATCCTAGGGCAATAATCCAGATGAGGTATGAACAGAGCCCGAACGGCAAGACAAGGGTTAATCCAGATATAGGAGCAAGAATGAGGACAAGAGACAATAAACAAAATAAACTAGACTCGAAAACATGGAAGGATTCCATAGTGTAGCTGTCACTGGGAAAGCGATAAATGCTAGACAGTACAGGAACTAAACAAAACACAGAAAGGCTCGGTAAGGCAGCTAACACTTGGAGAGTGCTACACGCAGAACAATACTCGGAGCTAAGCATAAACACAGAGTGGCACGGTAAGGCAGCTAACACTGAGAGAGTGCTACATG
Source organism: Ptychobarbus kaznakovi (assembly GCA_027422405.1). Taxonomy (NCBI): domain Eukaryota; kingdom Metazoa; phylum Chordata; class Actinopteri; order Cypriniformes; family Cyprinidae; genus Ptychobarbus; species Ptychobarbus kaznakovi. Next base: position 34,911,228 of record CM049798.1, read on the forward strand.
CAGAACAATACTCGGCGATCTGTGAAAGGAAATTAATGTATTTTGTATGGTGTGTGTAATGGCTCTCAGGTGACCGTGTGATTGGGGACAGCTGTGTGATCAGTGCAGCGTGTGATTATGACAGTTGGGTGATCAGTGCAATGGGTTATGGGAAATGCAGTCCAGTATGAAGCAACAGTCTGTGTGGTGCAAGAGTCAATAAGATGCAAGGGCAACCTCTGATGGCGAGTGGACAGAAGCCCATGAACCGGATTCGTGACACAGCTGTGGGGAATCATTTATTAAAGATTCAATATTGCTTTGATTGAAGTGATATTAATCTTAATCATATGATTTATACTTTATTAATGACTCGTCCAGCGAACATTAACATCAGTATATCTTTAACAATTTAGTTTATCTTGCTTCGTGGCCAACGATAAAACAAACAAAATGAGTACTTTATCAAAATCGAGCTAGGCAACGCAATCTTTGGCAAATAGTTTAAAACTTGAAAATCACACAGCCCAAGACATCATTTTTAAATGAAACAAGGTTTGAAACATTTGCTAGGTTTATTTGTTATTCTACACTGTTATGCTACATTAAACGCTACATTAAACGCACATATACACACATAAAACATAAAGCACATGCACACACATAAGGATAAACATTGCGTTTGAAGAGAGTTTTAAAGGCTAACATAAGGACTCTTTTGCGGCTACCTTGAAGAGAGTTTTAAGGCAGAGGAAGATCACACACTCTTTTGCTACTTCGTAAACTTTACCAGAGAAGATCACAGCAGAGACTTCGCATCTTACAGATGATGCATACAGATGCAATAGAGATTTGTTTGGTCTACTTGCTTTCATTTGTTTGGTCTACTTGTTATCAGTTGAGTTAGCATCTGGGTTTCCTGGATCTGGGTTTCCTGGAACCTCCCGCTGCTGGTTGCGTGATCTCACTGGGGAAACCCTCCTGTGATTGGCAGTTGCCTGGTTCCTTTGTGACGGGATGATACTGTTAGGAAGCTTGTTTTAGAGTTCTTACGGCTTCAGGCGTTAAAGTTCTTCAATGAGACCTTTGTCGAAGTCTTTGAGTTCTTTAGGTTCGTCAGCCTGATGGTAAAGGCGGTGATCGAGCGCGATCAAATGACGAACCCGAAGTTCCAGCGAGCAGCGAGCGAGAGCAAAAGCGCTAAGCTAATGAACAAAGCTTTTGTGTCCATTTTAAATGGCCCGATTTGGGTCCACCCACGGGCGGCTGTCCCAATCAGATTGTTCTTGTGGGGCGGAACCCACCCTGCACGGCTTCTTTCCGCCTACATCATATGATAGTCAATTTATCACATGAAGGAAAATACCTCTAATAACTAATAAAAGTATTCATCATTCGTACGATGCTGAGAATCGACATATAGTTCACACCAAATTTTTGCATTTATCATGACCATTCATGAGAAATCAAACTCAACATATTTCACACACGTTCATAGCCTTTCCTGCTAAAACATAAAAAGGGTTCAGATTAAAGATTATAAATAACACATCATGCTTATAGGAGACTAAACATCATCATTAAAATTGCCAATGAAATCTGACAATGACTGTCTCATAATTTTTTAAACACACGAATCCCGAATTGCGTTTTGCAATATCAATGCTTAAGTTATGCGTTGTCCTACATGCGAGTCTCAGAGCACCGACCGCCTCCACAGCAACTGGACCCTCCAACAGCAGCAGAAGCTACTTAATCCATCAGCAAATGGCCCATAATTTAGAAGGCGGGACCTATTGGCCACTCTGCGTAATGCACTTCCTCATATCAGTGTTAACAATTATGCAACTTATTGCTAGATAAGGACTTCCAGACCCTTAGCAACTTTTCCAAGTGCCTAGCAACAAGCGACGTCTTATGTATAGAGATTTTGTCAAACAACATCTAGATTATAAATCAGAATTTAAAAGAGCTTTTCAGTTACTATTTCAAACAGTCTAACAACAAAATAATTATGAACGGTGTATGCTGTATTAAATACAGTAAGTAAGAAGTAAACAAAAAAATGCTCACACTAGGTAGAATGCAATGCAGGTAATGAATATGCTAAAAGGCATATAATGCAATCTAGAGATATTTAGCGACTCGAACAGGCTTTAGCTACTCACTGAAAAAAGCCAAAGCCCCTTTAAGGCAAGTCATCACTTGGCGGCCATCTTTTCAAATGTCTCTTGGGCATGCAAGTGCAGCTACTATCTATTTAAATGGGGAAACATCAAATTCTCCAAACTGATCACCAAGCCTACTATTAAATTAATATTTGAAATCACAATGAAATCTGAAAACAACTGACAATGATATGTTTCCCAAAACACCAAAGAGCATTAAGCATATTGACGATAACCAAGACTGCAACAGCATTTCAATAACAAACAGAAGCTTTTCAACAGCATATTTGATAGAACACAGCTAGCCTTAGCAACGAGAATGTTCCCAATGATAAACATGAAACCCTGGCAAACAGTATAGGTTCCAAATAGTGACTAAATAGCTTTAAGCAACAGCCGATTCCAAACAAGCTATGGCCAATAGGGGTGTAACGATTCATCGATATGGATCGATATATCGATACGATGTATGATGATACGATGCATCGATGCCACGCGTAAAATATCGATATCTATTGTATAAAAAGTCACCTTTATTTTGGCACTGTCCACATTTTCACATAATGTCCGTCTATGCATTACCGCCAATTCTCGTTCAATCTCACATATCAGGACTCGATATAAGGACTGCCCGAAGGCACAAAGCGAGCATAAAAGACGCTCAGGATTGTTGGAGTAACAGTGCAGCGCTGTGTGAGAAGTTTCCCGCGCACACATCTGAAGCGCACGCACACAGACAGCAGCGTCAACTCTGCGTGAATACTGAATTGAGCTCTCCTCCGTTTTTTTTGTGTGCATGGATGAATAAATACAGACAAAACTACATCTAAATAAATATATTGGCTAATATCCTTGTAAACAGTCGGTTAAGCATAGCATATGTCTTAATATAAAGAGTGGAGAAAGAAAAGACATGTGTATCATCAGTAAATTAAATCTGTGCTTTCATTTTTAAAGTGAAAGCAAACTAATAATAAATCTAATGCTGTCAAAGAAAAATACAAGTGCTCACCGCTCTTGACTAAATAACCTTTGTAACATCAAAAACTATTAATTTATAGGCTATTTAATTTATACAGTGAAGACTATGCAGTTATTTTACATTTGATTATTACATTTCAGTAGCATACATGAAAACATATTTTAGACTGATCTGAAAAACCTGAAAAGCACTGTTTATTGAACTTGTGTCTTTGTTCTATTGTATTTATTTTCTGCTATTGCTGTCAGGTGATGGTGCTGAAGGACTCAGAAGCAGAGTGCGGAAGAAGGATAAACTTTATTTTCGCCACAAAACACAAAATAACGTAAACAATATTTAAATGGCTGCTTAGGACGCCGAGATTCCAGAGCCGGCCGGCAGTGTCTGCGGGCCACACGAGCTGCTGGATCACTGTGCGTTCAGTTCTGCCGCACAAGGGGACAGATAGACAGGTAAGTGACAATACGTGCAAACACAAGCAAAGACAAGACAATCTACTCACAACGAGTAGTAGAGACAGAGACATATATGGGAGATGGGGAATGAGCGACAGGTGGGGGAGAGTCAGCTCGTGATCCGTGCACACCTGCTGCACGATCGGCACAGATTGCCCAATCCACGAGCTGCCAATATAACAAGACAACAGGGGGGGCTGAGAAGGAACCCTGAACCGTGACAGTACCCCCCACCTCAGGGACGCCTCCTTGAGAGGGGAATAAGGGTGGCTGGTAGCCTAAACAGCACTGGAAGGGAGATAAACCCGTAAACGAGACCGGGAGGGAGTTATGCGCGTACTACATGTTAACCGAACCAAGATGACAGTTAACCTGGAACTCCAAGAGAGTTCGGCAGACGCCACACAGCGAAGAACCCTCTCCAAATCTTGGTTAGCCAGCTCAGCCTGACCATTAGTCTGCGGGTGATATCCCCGCTCCCAGCTGTCGACAGAACTCTGTCCAAAACTTTGACACAAACTGGGGACCCCTGTCAGAGACCACGTCCACCGGGAGGCCATGAATGCGGAAAACGTGGTCCAAGACAATAGTCGCTGTCTCCCTCGCTGAAGGCAATTTGGGGAGGGGAATAAAGTGGGTCGCCTTCGAGAACCTGTCCACCACAGTGAGGACTACCGTCTTGCCATCGGAAAGAGGCAAGCCAGTTACGAAATCCATTGCTATGTGTGACCAGGGTCGCGAAGGCACCGACAGCGGCTGGAGTAGCCCTGCTGGGGGACGATTGGAGCCCTTACCCGCAGCACAAATGGGACAGGCCGACACGAACCGTCGAGCGTCCCTCACCATGGACGGCCACCAAAACCGCTGCTTGATTAACCTATGAGTACGAGTAGCTCCAGGGTGACAAGCTAGGCTAGAAGAGTGGCCCCACTGTAGGACGCTAGTTCGGACTGACTCGGGCACGAACAGCAGACTCTCTGGGCACCCCGCGGGAACAGTGATGTCACGTAGCGCGTCACGGACCTTGGACTCCACCCCCCAGGTTACCACCGCCACAACCCGTTCGGGTTGAAGGATTGCCACAGGGGGGTGGGACTAGCCTTAGCCTCAAAGATCCGCGACAGCGGATGAGACGATGAGAGAAAAAGGCGCAGGGATGTATTTTCTCGTCCGAAGATGATCTCTGAGACAAAATGGCCCCAATCCCCACCTCGGACGCATCCACCTCCACAATGAACTGCCGAGACGGGTCAGGGGTATTTAAAATGGGAGCCGAAATGAAACGACTCTTCAGACTCTCAAACGCAGTCTGGGCCTGCGATGACCAACAGAATTGTTTCTTAGTGGAGGTGAGATCCGTCAGAGGAAGGGCGACCTGACTAAAATTCCGAATGAACGCCTGTAAAAATGGGCAAACCCAGAAAACGCTGGACCGCTCTACGACTGTCTGGGGTGGGCCAATCCGCAACAGCTTTTACTTTGGTGGGATCCATTCGGATACCGTAGGGGGAGAGAATAAAACCCAGGAATGGAACCGACCGTGCGATGAAACTGACACTTCTCCACCTTGGCGAATAATAAACGATTTTCCAGCAGTCGCTGGAGCACTCGTCTGACATGATGGACATGGTCGCGCTCGTTCTGGGAGAAGATCAGGATATCGTCGAGGTAAACAAACACAAACCGATCGACCATGTCTCTGAGCACGTCGTTGACGAGTGCCTGGAAGACCGCCGGGGAGTTTGAAAGTCCAAACGGCATGACCAAGTATTCAAAATGCCCGGTATGGGTGTTAAAGGCGGTCTTCCACTCGCCCCCCTCTCTATTCCGACACAGTAGAAGCAGATCGTGACAGACATGGAACGTGGAGTGAATGACAGCAGTTTTACAGCAGTTATACACTGCAGGTACAGTTTCACAATTTTAAATGGCATTATATTGATTTGCACTTACTTAGCATAGTTGTATGACAATAGTAAACAGTCAATTATTCAGTTATTCAATTATTCAAGTCAGTTCATTGTTGATTTAGCATATTACGTTTCTAAGAGATTTAATAGTTTAGGGGTATTATAATTAGATGTGTTCTACTTGTTTGTCTGTGTCCCCTTACAGAACTTCAAATGAACTGATCTAGTTCAATTATCAGGCAAAGAAGATAATCAGATCTTGATCTTTCTTTGATAATCTGAAACCAGAAATCTTGACTTTCTTGAACATTGCAAGACTGGGGTGAAGGTCTGCAGTCACCTTGCTGCTCTTGTTTGTAAACAGAATTTACATTGATGCATTATTGACTTATTATTATGGAAATAATACCAATACCAATAATAACTATACCAATAATACTAACTAAAATGCAACCCATGCACATATGCCACTGAATGATATAGGAATTAATTAATTCATTCACTCATGCTTCATGTTCGGTCTTGCTGTGGGAGCGTGCGATCTTGAGTTCACTCGGGCCGTGTGCTCCTCTGTCCGCCTGTGTTGTGTTTTGTTCAGTGTTTTGCTTTTTCATTGTCTTGTTTTGTTGCAATGAGGATGAGTCTCCTCTTTAGCTGTGTGGTCGTGTCCTGTTTTGCACATGGCTAGTGATTTTGTTTTGCTGGCCATGTGCTTGTTTTTGTTTTGTGTGAGCACATGGCTTGTCTTGTTTGGTTCTATGCGCCATGTGCTCTCATGTCTATTGTCTTGACCCCACCCCTCTTGTTACCTGATTATTGGTTCATTTTCTCCACCTGTTTGCTCCTCGTTACCCACCTCATTTGCTCCTTATTTAATCTCCTTTTGGTTGCACTCCTGTGCCAGTTCGTGGTCAAATGTTGTTTGTGTCTTGCCTGTCTGTTGTTCCCCTAAGGGGTAGTGTTTGTTTTTGTTTTGTTTTATTGTTAATAAAAAGCCCTTAATTTCCTGCAATTGAGTCCTCACTCTTATCCCCGCAACCCACACCCTGACAGGGTTTATGTCAAGTCAAGTCACCTTTATTTATATAGCGCTTTTAACAATACAGATTGTGTCAAAGCAACTTTCCAACATCATAATAGGAAAGTAGTGTCAATAATGTAAAATTACAAGATTAAACACTCAAGTTTCAGTTAAATGCATTTTGTTATTGAATTCAATGATGTTATCGTCCAGCTCAGTTCAGTTTAAATAGTATCTGTGCAATCATGTAGAACAGGGGTAGGCAACTTCGGTCCTGGTGTGCCGATGTCCTGCAGAGTTTAGCTCCAACCCTGAAAAAACCTCACCTGCCTGAAGCCCTAGTAATTCTGAAGACCTAGATTAGCTTGTTCAGGTATGTTTGATTAGGGTTGGAGCTAAACTCTACAGGACAGCGGCACTCCAGGACCAACGTTGCCTTCCCCTGATGTAGACGATATCGCTGGAAAATAAGTGTCCCCATCTAAGGCAAGGCAAGGCAAGTTTATTTATATAGCACATTTTGTACACAGTGGTAATTCAAAAAGCTTTACATAAAAGGAAGTGAAATAGACAGTAAAAATAACAATAAAAACAAGGAATTAAAAAAACAACAACAATAAAAACTAAATTATATAAAAATTGATTTTAAAATAATTTAAAACAGTTAAGAATAGAAAATGATTATACATAGTGTAATCAGTTCAGACATAGCACGTGCTCATTCAACAAATGCAAAGCTAAACAGATTAGTTGTGAGTCTGGATTTAAATGTGGCTAATGTTTTAGCACATCTGATCTCATGCGAGCGGCAAAATAGCTAAAAGCGGACTCCCCTTGTTTTGTGTGAACCCTTGGTATTTCTAACTGACTCGATCCTACTGATCTGAGTTGTCTGTTAGGTTTATATTCAGTGAGCATATCTGCAATGTATTTATGTCCTAGGCCATTGAGTGATTTATAAACGAGTAAAAGTACTTTAAAATAAAATCCTAAATGTAAGCCAGTGTAAGGACCTGGGGACTGGTGTGATATGCTCAGATTTTCTGGTTCTAGTCAGTATCCTGGCAGCAGCGTTCTGGATGAGCTGCAGCTGTCTAGTGGTCTTCTTTGGAAGGCTGGTGAGAAGACCATTACAATAATCCACCCTGCTGGTGAAAAAGGCATGAACAAGTTTCTTCAAATCTTGACTGCAAACAAAACATCTAATTCTTGCAATGTTTTTGAGATGATAGTATGCTGATTTAGTTACTGACAAAATATTGAAGTTGTCGATGAAGTTGACCTCTTTTATACCGCAGGATCGTTGTATCCATGTATTCAGCCCAAGTAGCCATGAAAACATGTTTGTTCCCATTGCTGGAAGTGGTCCACTGATGAACGACTGAACTTCAAGTCTTTGAAGTGTTTCAAAGAGTTCGTGAAATCCTTCTTAAGGAGTTCTGACTGTTCTTTCCGAATATCATTCTTACCCACATGGATGATAATTCGATTTGCAGTCTTGTGCTTCATCAGAATTTTCCGAAGTTCCTTGTTCACATCAGAGACAGTTGCTTGAGGAAAGCAGCATGTCGTTGTAGTCCTGCTACTAATATTTCTGATAATAGAGTCGCCCACTATCAGAGTCCTGGGCTCGGCTGCGCTCTGAGCTGTGTGCCGCTGTCTGCTTGACCTCGAGCGTCTGTTAGTAGCAATGTTAGCTGCTGGCTGATTCGATCCATGTTTAGTCACATTTGGGGATTCCTCACCCACGTTCATTAATTCTTCAAATTTGTTCTCAAGATGTATAGGGGGTTGTAGATTACCAGTGTTTACAAGTCTTGTTATAGCCATATCTGGGGTAGAGGATGCCACATACGGCAGCAATACGAGATAGTGTCGGCTTGTTCCTCTACACTTGGTATAAACTGTTGAGATTCACTAGATTCACAGGACTCACCGGCTGTATGCTGAGGGGGTCCGTGATGATGATCTGCTGTGTGTTCCACCTGTTTTGGAAGTCCAGCAAGTAACTTTGTTTCAAGAACGACAATCCTTTGTAGAAGTCATTAGCATTTCATGCAGCATGTAGATTCCACAATTTTGGACTACTTTCCCATTACTGTTAGAATGTCGGCAGCTGTGTTTTCCCGTCTCCGGAATGTAAGCTGCTGGCAGTGGGATGCAAAGAGTCTTTTTTTTTCCCAAAAAAATTGTTGTTTGAGCACTGTGCTGATCTGCTGAAGTTAAAACCCTAGAGAAATCTGACAAAAGTATATACAGTATATATATACAGTATATATATAGGAGCAAAGCGTAGAGCAATAAGCAAGAGCGTCCCAACTTTTCACTGGCTGCGTGCTTTCATATTTGTCATGTTTTGTGTGAACACGCGGCTTATGAGTCTCCTCTTTAGCTGCGTGGTCGTGTCCTGTTTTGCACATGGCTAGTGATTTTGTTTTGCTGGCCATGTGCTTGAATCAAGCTGCTGACAGTGGGAGGCAAAGAGTCTTCTTTTTCCCAAAAATGTGTTGTTTGAGCACTGTGCTGATCTGCTGAAGTTAAAATCTTAGAGAAATCTGAGAAAAGTAAATAAATAGGGAGCAAAGCGCAGAGCAATAAGCGAGAGCGTCCGAACAGTAGCGAAGCCGGAAGCAAAAGTAAGCAAGCCAAAGGCGACAGCAACAAAGCAAGCCAGAGGCGACAGCGGCAAGGAACCAAAACTCCATCAGTGAAAGAATGGAGAAAAAACCTTGGGAGAAACCAGGCTCAGTCGGGGGGCCAGTTCTCCGCTGGCCAGATGAAACAGCAGTTCGATTCCAACAGCAGCAAAATTCCAACAGCAGCAAAGTCAGATTTAGTAAAGGACTCATTTATGTGAATATTGTTTTAAATTCACTTAAATTAGAAGTTGTAAAGTCTAATAAATATTACAATTGATAGCTCTTAATCATATTGTAAAGTTGAATGGCTATAGTGAATGGTTAAATATTAGAAATAATAAAACAAATAATTGAGACATCAATAGTAATGGTATCAGTGATACTCGCTTTTAGTCATGAAAAATGCCACTAAACAAATATAAAAAATATACTGTCTTTTTGTTGTTTCTACATTCATTTGAAGATTGAATGTGAAATTATTGCAATATAAAAGCATATTTAAAAATGTTAATGTTAGGTGGGATTAATCACAATTCATTTCAGAAAAAAAGTGTGATTAATTAGTTAATTTTTTTATTGATTGACAGCACTAGAAATCTCCTGTGCACAAGTGGTTAAAGGCACTTGCCAAACTCCTTTTAATAAATTGAATTTACTGACATATGAAGCAGTGCCAACAGAATCTACACAATCTTCCATTTGGGGCAAAGGGAAAGATTCTAGTTTTGTTACAATATTCACCTTCCTACAGTCAGTTCAAAAACTGTACATTCTATCTGGCTTTCACTAACAAACAAGGTAATGCCCAGCTTGAAAATGAAGATATAGCAATGTTATTTTCTATCATGCATTTAATTTCAGACTCAAGATGTTATCTGAAGAAACACAATAAAAACTTTGCCGTATTGTTTTTGCATTCCCAACATTTATATTGTGCTCTATCAAATAAGTGGTTGAAGGAGAATTTGAAAATAACATAAGCAAATCTGAAAGCAAAGATAGCAACTCAGCTGTCTTCTGAAGAGGCAAATGTTGTAAAGTCTAATAAAGTTATTAATTCAGCGCAGCAAAAAACAATCCTCAGATACTTTAAAATCCTCATCAACTTCTGTCACAGCAGCAGCCACAGCTACAGCTACTGGAGCCTTCTCGAACACACTGGAAGGAGAATAAAAAGGTTTTAACAGGATTACTTGGCACATTTGTGAATGTCACTTCCATTCAGGAGTTAAAATCAGGTAGCCTAATTCTGATCTGAAACTTGCCATACAACCGTATATGGACCTAAAAAAAACTTGGGAGAGAATGGAGAAACAGGAAGAGGTAACAGTGCCAACACCTGATAACCTGGAAGAACACACACCAGAATCTGTGTCTTGATCAAGCAAACGCTTCATCTTCTTCGGTCTTTTTAACAAGTTTTCCTCAGCCATTTGACTAGCCAAGAATAAACAAAGTCTGAAACCTTTCTTTACATATTGTAACAAACTCTGAGGTGGATAAGGCACCCATTAATTCCACAAAATACGCCCGAAGCAGAGACTTCAAGGTTTGGTGGAAGTGTTCCAAAGCCCCTTAACTTTGTGGGTGGTATGCATTAGAATGGTTTTGCTTCATCCCAAGCTGCTGCAAGACATCCTGAAACATATACAAGGTAAAGTTTGATCCCTAGGAATCCCAAACACATAAACAAATTTTGTTGAAGCTTTAATAACAGAATGAGTAGTGATTTAATGAAGATGATAGGCAGTGGGATATCTAGTATTCTGGCACATTACGGTAAGAAGATACGCACTTCCTGACTTAGAAGAGGGTGATGGACACACAAAATCTATTATCAGATGCTGACATGGTGAATAAATCACTGGTATTGGATAGAACAGTGCTCATTTTAGGCACAGGTTTGGCTTTCCTGTGAGCTGACAAGTTGGACAGGTTTTAATAAACTTCATAACGTCTTTTTTTTTATTCAAGGCCAATAAAAATAATGCAACAGATTGTTGTAAGTTTTTTTGACCCGAAAACCCCCCACAAAGTCTCCAATTTTCCATACGTAACACAGTATCTCGAAGAGACATTGGCACAACCACCTGAATGAGAACAACCACAACTTGGAAAGAGAACGCTCTTTGTCAAATTGACTATGAACCCCAAGCTCTGCAATAGCCAATCATCGAGATTTCCACCTAGTCTCAGCAGGGAGAGTGCCGGACAGGAGGACAGTAACTTGTTATGCTGTTCCTTCAAATGCAAACATCAATAACTGTCTGTGACGAGGAACTATCTGGGAATTAAAATAAATATATTTCAGACCCACTGAAATAAATCAGCCTTTCAGACGAATGTGTGAAAATAGCAGAATAATATGTAATTATTCTGAAAAGCTGCTTCACCAGAGCATGTTTCAGTTGCCTTTGATATAGAATAGGGCCAGCGTCCCAGTGTATTTATGTATTTTTATATTATAAATTTTTTTTGGCAGAAGAAAATAACAGCTGTAAAAGCCTGTCACGATCTGCTGCTGGAACAATTTTCACAGTGTGGTTCGTTAAAAGGCTCTCTATTTCTGCCCGTAACATTGGCGCATCTTTTTGATGAATGGTAGATGATATAAAGCCACTGAAGCATGCTTGAAAGCAAATTGGAATGTGTATTTGAATTTGATTTTTTGAAGACTCACGCTTAAATGACTCTGAGTACTTCCCACACTTCAGCAAAATCGATAGAGGTTGACTTATGTTGTGTGCTAAAAGCAGAAAAAAGGGTCATTCCCTCACTCACCAACAGCTGCCATGTACACATTTCCCCCCTGCTATCACAGCAGTGTGATTCTTTATTGACTTTATTTACTGCATATAGATATTGTGGAACAGTCATTGCACACAAACGCATGACATTTCCTCTCTGTTGTAGAGGAGGTTGAGGTAAAATAAGTGCTGAACAGGCTCTCATTGAGCCGACACATGCAGAAAAGCAATGTAACTCTGCTAAAACAGGGCAGACTGCAGACTGAACAGGCTATCTTTTAATATGGCTCATCCAGATAAATAATGCAAACTTCACAAATCTGACAAATCCAAATTTTGCTGTAAAGCAGCTGTGGAAAGATAACAGTGTCATTATTCAACTCCAGTCAGTTCAGTGTTGGTTCAGTTCAGTTCAAGAACTGTGTAAAGTTAATTAATTCTGAAACAAGTTAAGCTCAGTTATAATCAACTCTACTGCTAACAGGCCCAGTTTCACAGAAGGGGCTTAGCTTAAGCCAGGACTGGGCCTTAGTTAAATATTATATAGATTTGTAAGAATCTTTTATAAAAATGCATTAGAAGAAAATGTTACATGTGTGCATCTTAAAACAGAACAATGGCACTGACGTATTTTAGGATATGTTAGAGAAATATGTTTTCATCTGAGACACCTCAAACATGCATTTTAGTCTGAAACTAGCCTCAAGCCTTGTCTGTGAAACTGGGGGAAATGTTGTTATTCAGTTCGGTGTTGATTCTGTTCAGCTCAATGACAGTTTCAATGTTGCAGAATACATCAATTATAAACAAATTCAACTATAAAGTAGAAGACAATAGTTTCATTATTCATCTTAAGATGGCCATAGGGATCTGTGCCATGGGCTTGTGATTCTTTATTGATTTTATTGCACAAATATTGTGGAGTAGCATCCTCTTTTTGCTCTGAGCTGCAGAGGAGGTTAAGGCATGAGCACTAAACACAGTTTCTTTTGAGAAACTCCAGAATGGTTGGCTGCAGGCTTCTTTTAGACAAGACACCATGGCATCACCCCCATCATCCAATCGTCGTATAAAAAAACACAAAACACCTGTAACATATATTTTAGAGTACAATAGATGAACTAAAAACAAAAGAAGTTGTATCATGAACATCCGCTGTCCAACTCAATGAATACTAATGAAACCCATTCTACAATACACCGACCAGGCATTACATTATGATCACTGGCAGGAGAAGAGAATAACACTGATTATTTCTTCATCACAGCACCTGTTACTGGTGGGTAGTATATATTAGGCAGCAAGCGAGTGATTTGTCCTCAAAGTTGATGAGTTAGAACTTAGAAGTAGGAAAATCGTCAAGCATTAGGATTTGAGCGAGTTTGACAATGGCCAAATTGTGAAGGCTAGACGCCTGGGCTCCAAAACTGCAGCTCTTGTGCGGTGTTTCTGGTCTGCAGTGGTTAGTATTTATGGTATTCCCTGGTGGCTGTGGCCTACATCAGCATAATAATGTGCCCTGCCACAAAGCTAAAATGGGTCAGGAATGGTTTGAGGAGCACAACAATGAGTTTGAGGTGTTGACTTGGCCTCGAAATTCCCCAGATCTTAATCAAATCAAGTATTTTTAGGATATGCTGAACAAACAAGTTCAAACTAGGAATGGCGCCGAACACCGAGCCTGCCTCCCACAAATTACCTGATATCACTCAACACACAGGAGAACACGGGAGAACATGGGCTCCACTCGAAGATTATAGAATCTTGCAAAGGTGTTAGGTGTCGCCCAGCCCGCAGCTCTACAGATGTCTGCAAGAGACTCCCCTTCCTCAGGGGAATCCTCCAGGGAGGGGATGTCATGAGAATCATGAGGTCAGAAAAACCAGGCCTGGGTGGGCCAGGACGGCGCAACCAACAGGACTTGCTCCTTGTACTCCCTGATGTTACACATGGTCTGTGCAAGGAGGCTCACTTGCGTAAACCCCAGGGCCAGCTGTGTGCCAGCCTATCCATGCCAAGAGGGGGCCTCGGTCAGGGAATAAAACAGTCGGCAGTAGTAGGACTCTCAGGAAGCGAACAGGCCCACCTGGGCTTCCCCGAATCGACTCCAAAGGAGCTGAACCACCTAAGGATGGAGTCTCCATTCTCCAGGGAGGGTAAGCTGTTGTGAGAGTGCATCAGCTGCACGATTGAGCTCTCCATGAAAATGAGTGGCATGCAGCCATTTGACTGCACTCCTGAACCATTGAACTCCATGGTCTAACCAAGAACTGAAGAGGCAGCAACAACCTGGGGTAATGCCGACCCGAAGAGTGCCACGGTACCATGCCCATCTCGGGAGCCGGCTGTGGAACCAATGCTGAAGCGGACTCATATGTAACAGGCTGAGCGGCTTAACTGTGGCTGTGGCTGCGGCTGCCATATGCCCCAGGAGCCTCTGAAATTGTTTAAGAGGGACTGCTGTCTTGCCCCCTGAACAAATTCAGGCAGTTCAGCACTGATTGCACATGCTCATTCGTGAGATGTGCTGTCATGTTGACCAAATCCAGCTCCATATCTAGAAAAGAGATGCTCTGCACAGGGGAGAGCTTACTCTTCTCTCAGTTGACCCGAAGCCCCAGAAGGCTGAGGTGATGAAGCACCAGATGCCTGTGCTCGCACACCAGATCTTGTGAGTGAAGATCTCGTGAGTGAGCTAGTCGTTGAGATAGTTGAGGATCCCAAAATCAGGGACAGGGCACCCTCCGCCAGTTTCGTAAAAACGTGGGGAGACAGGGACAGCCTGAAGGGGAGGACTTTGTACTGATATGCTTGGCCCTCAAAGGCAAACCAAAGAAACGGTCTCGGTCGAGGCAGAATCGAGACATGAAAATACGCGTCCTTCTGATCGACAGGTGCAAACCAATCCTGGTGTCGAATGCAAGAAAGAATTTGCTTTTGCGTCAGCATCTTGAAAGGAAGCCTATGCAGAGACTGGTTCAAGACTCGCAGATCTCCGCTAACTACGCCCCCAGCATCTGTACAAGTGGTATCAACGGAGCGGTTACTGATGGTACCCGTAGTGGGGCAGCTGTGGGAAGAAAGGTGGCTCAACCCAGGAAGCGTAGCGTCCCGAAGTAGAGACGAGCTTCAGGGAGCAGCACTTACGTGATCCTCCCGGTCCCGCAGTCAGTGGAGTGTGAGGAGCAGCGCATCCACGGTTCCTCCAGGTAGCGGCGTTTTGCGGGCACAAGTGCACCGCAACCACACGCTCCATCTGGGGAATGTCAACGTACCCCCTGGCCGCCCCACCATTGATGGTAGTGAGGAAGGAAGAGCTCAAACGTGACCGGGCAGTGTACAGGCTTTCCACATTTTGGTGAGCTCTTCATAAACCTCCAGGAAGAAAAGCACTGGGGTGGAGCGTGGCTGGGAGTCACGTCCAGAGCCCAGATACCAATCATCAAGCCTCGAGCTCTCGGGAGAAGGTGGAGAGTTCACCTCCAGCCCGATGCTCTTGGCCGCCCGGAGGAGCATGGCCATCAACTCAGCCTCGGACTCCGATTGAGCAGCCACCGCGGCGGGGGGCTGCTCAGCTGAATCTTCGGCTTCCGAAGACCATAGCCCCTCTTCTGATGCAGCGATAGACATCTTATCCTCTTCTGGAGCCCCGAAAGAGACACTGTGTCTGCCACGGGATGAACCGGCGCCATCTTCCGGGAGCTCAATGGGGCTACACTGAGATGGGCCAGACTTCCACTGCATTCCTGACCGTGGTCACCCTAACCAACGCAGCCGCAGAGTCTTTACGACCCGACAAACTGAGCTGGGTAGAGCCAGAGGGAAGCCTCATTATGAATGAAAGCTGCAACCTTAGCGTAGCCATGGACATGCACTCACAATGTGGGCACGAGCCATCCACAAATGCTGTCTCAGCATGCTTATGACCCAGATACGTGAGACAGCGATCGTGTCCGTTGTCAGAGGTAAGGAGACTGCCGTACCCAGCAGCACATGGTCGGAAAGAAATCTCGAAAGACACTTTCAACAACCGTGCGTGCTGTAGGAAATTGCTTTTTTTAATCGGTGTGCCCAGGAGAGGACCACAGCACTCATCTATGCTCTAACAGGGCGACCAGAGTAACACCTGCAGCTTTGATGAATTTCTTATTTTCTTCTTCTTGAGAGAAGCTGTGCTCACGAAACGATCGACTCCGAAGCAAAAATCTGAATGAGTGGATGCATGCCGCCATCTTATATACCCGTATGTATGGGGGAGTGACTTGACATGCAAATTCCATTCGCCAGTTCTCTTTGTCATTTTCTTCTAAAGCTCAGAGGTGATTGGTGACCCCTAACATCAGTCAACATAATGTCAAACGTGACTCAGATAGGGAACATAAGATAACTTTACATAGTTAAGAAACATAGAGGCATGACCATAAAATGGAACACTGTCTGCTGCTCTACTAAAAAAAACCTCAACTGCAGTCAAAATGAGTGAAAAAGGAAGAATTTATTATTTTGTCTTCTTTTATCTACTGTCATGTTCTGAAAATCTTTTCTATTAATGCACTCATCATGTCTCTTCGACAAATGCCTTTTTGAAAAGTGGCGGCTTAATTGGTACTTTGGTTTGCTAGACTCACAAAAGAAATGACATCATCATTAGTGTATTTGTAAAACAGTTGAAAGCCTGCGTTCAGGGACTGGTTTCACTGGCTGTGTAAAAATGACATCTTAGCCTAATTGCAATGTTAAAATGCACTAAGTTACAACTCATGTACTGGCAAATATTGTTGGGCTGCACCTATTAAAATCAACTTGTATACCTATAAACAGGGTTGGGGAGTAACGGAATACATGTAACTTAGTTACGCATTTAAAATACAAAACACGAGTATCATTATTTCATTACAGTTACATTTTAAATAATTGATAATCAAATTACAGTTACATTCGAATTTTTATGTAATTTATTTCATTTAAAAATAAATGTAAACTGTACTGTTATTTTCTGACTATGACACTTTGCAAAAGCATCTTAAGCTACAGTTCTGCTCATAAACTGCATAGTCCTTTTAGAATATGCAAAATTGTAATAGCTTTAAAAAAATACGATGGTCATAACAATTCCTTTTTTTTGTTTAATACTCCGAATAATTTTTTATTTAATGTTCAGAATAAGCTATTTTGCATAACAGATGTTTACATATACTCCACAAGACAAAATGAGTGAATTGATAAAAATGTCCCCATTCAAAAATTTACACACCCTTGCATTTTAATCGTCTGTTATTACCTGAATAATCCATGATTGTTTTCATGTTTTGTGACTGTTGTCTGTGAGTCCCTTGTATGTCCTTAACAGTTAAACTACCTGCTGTTCTTTAGAAAAATCCTCCAGGCCCTGCACACATTCTCAGGTTCTCCATCATCTTCTACATATCTGACCCCTTTCCAACAATAATTGTATGATTTTGAGATCCATCTTTAAGGACTCATAATTGAGGGACTAATTTCAGAAGAAGACATTTTCTGATGCTTAAGAAGGAAACACAAGGTCAAGGTCAAGGTTTCTTTATTCGTCACATAATAAATTATACAGGGTATAATTAGAAGTGAAATGTAATCGAATCAGGCCCCGCTCAGTGGACAGTGCAAAATAATAAAAATAAAAAATTATAAAGTAACACAACACGAGAGCATATATATGGTAAAAGAAGAGAAATAAGAGTAAAATGTGCAATGAAATAAAAAGTGCAAAACAATAAGATGAGCAAAACAATAAAGACATTTTGCAAAAAAACTGATGCTTAAGAAGGAAACACAAGGCATTAAGGGAAGGGGATGTAAATTTTGAGCAGGGTGTACATTTGTCTTATTTTGTTTAAAGCATTGTTTCCTTTTATTACTATTCTTCAGAAGACAAAATAAGCATAATTTAAGCACAATTTAACCTGTTCATCCAATTCATCTTGAATTATTTCAGAAGTATTGTGGAAAACTGATGTCCTATTGGATAGGAAAAGTCCAGTGTTTGGTGAATTCCATTTTTGTCGAGAGGACGCTTTGTGTTACATACCAGTCTTCCAAATTATCAGATTAGATTCAGTTACAAGACTTGTGTAATTTAATGATATCTTGTTACAAATTAATTGTTAAAAATGTGCTCATTGTGACTTGTTTTGCCAGCACATATTGTCTAGGTAATGACATCCTTATACCATTCACTCTTAAAAATAAAGGTGCTTAAAAGGTTCTTCACAGCGATGCTGTGTGGAGTTTGCATGTACTCCCTGTGTAAGTGTGGGTTTATCCCGGGTACTCCGGTTTCCGCCCAAAGACATTAGGTGAATTGAAGATTGTAAAATGTTATCTTAGAATTACCTTGCTATGTTCATTCAAATGTTATGAGTTGTGGAGGAATTTGGGAGAGGAAAATAAAGCCATGACAATTTTCTGCATAAACAAAAAACAAACACAGAAGTAACTACAGGCAATTTATATAAGCATGTTTAAACTTTTGTAAAGGATTTATACTTTCACTAATCTTGTAAACTACTCCACACAGGCCCCATTTAAAAAATAATGGACATATTGACAATCTGAAAATCTGAATACTTTTTGGGTGAACTTTAATTTTAGCAAGACAAATTAAAAGTCACAGTGTTTCCACACTTATGCTTTAGGTGAATTAAAATAATCACCAAATGACAAACATAAAAACAGCTTATTTCTTGTTGGGAAGAATTTTAATGTAAATAATTTAGGCACATTAGTGAGGTGAGGTTTGGCATATTAGTGTTACTGCTTCAGAGGTACTGACAGATTATAGCTCCGTTGATACTATGATTTTGTTCCTGAATATTTTACTTAAATAAAATAGTAGCATCAAATTGCAATAGTAGGATTAAATTCATATTAAGCCACAGGCTTGTGCATTTTGATCTACTTGAACACCTGCAATTGCATACAAACAAAATCATTAGTTTGATTGACACATCTAAGAAATTTAGAATCAGTAGACTGTTGATTACATGCTTTGTGTGTGTGTGCTTGAGTTATCTCAGTGTGCAATAGAATGGTAGAAGATTGTGTGAAATGTCAGTATTAATCAACACTAAGATAATAAATGTTTAGTATTAATTTACTGTTAATTTATTTTTGCATGTGACCAGACCGAAAAATGCACGCACACGCACACACACACACCACACACACACACACACACACACACACACATTTCACACCCCACCACCTTATTGACCCAAATTCTCTCTTTGTCATTTTTTTTCTTCATCTTATTTGACAGATCAAATTGCTATACATTTTTTTTTTCTAAAATCACATTTTTCAACCTTGTCTGTATAGATCCATTTCTGTAAGATGAAGATTGTGTGATGACAGATTGTGTTTTTGTGAATGACTATTCATGATTGTTATTGCACAAAAGGTGAATAAACAGCAGCCTGAGAAGTACCTGTGTCAATTCAGGCCATTAATGGCTCAATGGAGATTCTATTGTTTAGTGAAATATAATTTCATCCCTCCTTTAGTCACAATAGGATGGAGAGGAAAGAATAAAGATTGAAAAAGAGAGAGAATTAAATGAACTCATGAACACAGCAAGATGACAGACTCTTACACATTTACAACAAATGTTTAAAGCAATTAAATAATACAATATTTTTTTTCACTCAGCATGAGTTACTGCATACAATAAAATAAATGTAACTGTGGCATTGGGGCATAATTGTGGCATAATTATTTTTGATGTTTTTCACACAAAAGACTGCAATTTAGCATTTGTATTTGTATAAAGCCTGTATAAAAGTTAAATGAGGCATTGTAGACATCTCAGTATGCATTTAAGGGGGTTCTGTGTAAGCCTCTGTGACAACCGTCTTTGAAGCAGGGACTGTAAGCAGTAAGGCAAGGCAAGTTTATTTATATAGCACATTTCATACACAGTGGTAATTCAAATGCTTTACATAAAAGGAAGTGAAATAGACATTACAAATAATAATAAAAACAAGGAATAAAAAAAACAATCAACACAATAAAAACAGAATGATATAAACATTTATTTTAAATTAATTCAAAACAGTTAAGAATAGCGAAAGTGATTATACATAGTACAATCAGTTTGGACTTAGAAGAGTGCTCATTCAAAAAATGCACATCTAAACAGATGAGTTTTGAGTCTGGATTTAAATGTGGCTCATATTTTAGCACATCTGATCTCTTATGGAAGCTGATTCCAACTGCGACTCGCCTTGTTTTGTGTGAACCCTCTGTATTTCTAACTGACTTGATCCTACTGATCTGAGAGGTCTGTTTGGTTTATATTCAGTGAGCATATCTGCAATGCATTTAGGTCCTAGGCCATTGAGTGACTTATAAACGAGTAAAAGTACTTTAAAATCAATCCTAAATGTAACTCGAAACCAGTTTAAGGACCTGAGGACTGGTGTGATATGCTCAGATTTTCTGGTTCTAGTCAGTAAGTTCACTTTTTAATTATGAACTGTAAGAAACAAGCAAAAATCACTCTTTCAGCATTATAAACATTCACAAATCAGTCAATCAGTACACAGTCTCTCACATCATTACTGGGCATGGGTCTGTCTTTAATCCCTACCTCACTGCAATTGATGTCTCCATTCTCAGACAATGTTTGACAACAGCCTCCCTTTTAGCCTGCAAGAAAGTCAAAGCTTAGGTACTTCATTATATTAATGGTTCAATTTTGCAACCGTGAAATATTGTTGCAATTTTGCAAAACATTTTACCCTAAAACATTTTAACCTTTTAATTTGCTTTTAAAGCTTTGAATTTAACCTTTAAATCTGTTCTCATTCAGTTAAACATTTAATCATTATAATTTAATCTAACTGATCATAAACGTTAATCAATTAATCACTAAGTATTGATTTCTATAAATATTGTTTGTATAGATAACAATCATATAGAACTGTTTTGTAATAAGCATTGCAATATGTAACCAAATTAAATTACCAAACATGCAACAACCATAGAAAGGACACGACCTGACAGTGATAACAGGAAACACTGGGGCTAAAAAAACTAACAAAAACAAAAAAAACTTTAATTGTTGTGTAATCTAGAAAGTTTCTGCTTTTTCCATGTTACTCTCAACTCTTGCCCATCACTCAGGAATACATAGCTATTGGAAGAAATTAGCAGAGTAAATACTCTTCAGAAGTTTATATTTCAAAGATATATATAAATATATATATTTACAGTGCTCAGCGTAAATGAGTACACCCCCTTTGAAAAGTAACATTTTAAACAATATCTCAATGAACACAAAAACATTTTCCAAAATGTTGACAAGACTAAGTTTTATATAACATCTGTTTAACTTATAACATGAAAGTAAGGTTAATAATATAACTTAGAGAACAAAATTTCAGTTTTACTCAAATTAGGTGATGCAAAAATGAGTACACCCCACTGAAAGTCTCTGGAGCAAAGCTAAATTTTAGACTACAAAAGTCTAATTTAACAAGAATTCAACCACAGGTGAGTCTAATTATTCATTACACAGGTGAAAGTTGACTATAAAAGGGTGTTACTTAAAGAAAACCCCTTCCCATTTCATGCTGTCAGCAATGGCACCACATGGAAGAGAAATGTCACAAGACCTGAGAAAGAAAATAATTTATTTACACAAGAAAGGTGAAGGCTACAAGAAGATCAGCAAAGCTTTACTTATCAGTCAGAATACTGTAGCAAAAGTGGTACAAAACATTTAAAAAAGATGGAACTGCAACCATCTCACAGAGACGTCCAGGTCATCCACGGAAGTTAACACCTCGTCAGGAGCGTCTTCTGATGAGAAGGGTTGAAGAAAATCGACATGCAAGTTCACTGCAGTTATCTAAAGAAGTAGAAAGCCAAACTGGGGTGACTATTTCCCGTGACACAATACGGTGTACACTGCAGAGGAATGGCATGCATGGGTGCCGTCCACGAAAGAAGCCTCTCCTAAAGCCCAGGCACAAAAAAAGCCCACCTAAAGTTTGCCAGGGCCCATGCTGACAAAGATGAAGACTACTGGGACTCTATACTCTGGAGTGATGAGACCAAGATAAATGTTTTTGGAACTGATGGCTTCAAAACTGTATGGCGTCGCAAAGGTGAGGAATACAAAGAAAAATGCATGGTGCCTACAGTGAAACATGGTGGTGGCAGTGTCCTTATGTGGGGCTGCATGAGTGGTGCTGGTGTCGGGGAGCTGCATTTCATTGATGGCATCATGAATTCACAAATGTACTGCTCTATACTGAAAGAGAAGATGCTACCATCACTCAGTGCCCTTGGTCGTCGTGCACTTTTCCAACATGACAATGATCCTAAACACACATCTAAGGCCACTGTTGGATTTCTGAAGAAGAACAGGTTGAAAGTGATTCAGTGGCCAAGTATGTCTCCTGATCTGAACCCAATCGAACACCTATGGGGAATTCTGAAGAGACAAGTTGAGCATCACTCTCCATCCAGCATCCAATCTCTAAAAGAGGTCATTCTTGAAGAATGGAAAAAGATAGATCTGGCAAAATGTTGCCAGCTCGTTCATTCCAAGCCTAGAAGACTTGGTGCTGTCATTAAAAATCATGGAGGCCATACAAAGTACTAGATTTAGTAGTTTTTGTTGTGGGGTGTACTCATTTTTGCATCACCCTAATTTGAGTAAAACTGAAAAATGTGTAATCTAAGTTATATTATTAACCTTACTTTCATGTTATAAGTTAAACAGATGTTATATTAAACTTAGTATTGTCAACATTTTGGAAATGGTTTTTGTGTTCATTGAGATATTGTT
The DNA here is from genome assembly GCA_027422405.1 of Ptychobarbus kaznakovi. Taxonomy (NCBI): domain Eukaryota; kingdom Metazoa; phylum Chordata; class Actinopteri; order Cypriniformes; family Cyprinidae; genus Ptychobarbus; species Ptychobarbus kaznakovi. The sequence goes on from CM049798.1 coordinate 34,933,960, forward strand.
TAAAATTTTACTTTTCAAAGGGGGTGTACTCATTTACGCTGAGCACTGTGTATATATATATATATATATATCTTCACTTACCACCAATAATCAGTCCTGAGCTAGAATGTAAGGAATGTTTGATGATAGAATATAGACGCCGTACCCTTGGTAATGGTACTATCTAGTTTTCAGACATAGATTAGGAGCAAGGAAGGGGAGAAGTGATGTGCAAAATACACACAGCCAGTACTTTGCCATTTAACCGAAAACTGAAAGCAGCACACAGAAAATGTTGGGTTAAAAACTATTTCTAGGTTATTTGGCAACCTAACGCTGGTAAAAAAAAAATGGACAGAACACATGCTGGGTTATTTTGACAGCTTGTTGGGTTTTATACATTAAGCTATTTGCTGGGTTGTTTTTTTTAGAGTGCTGATTCAGTCATCCAACTGAAGGTTTTTAATTTTAAATAAAAAACTGCACTCTAAAATCTGTTTTAAATAAGACAAGAACATTATATATTTTTTATTCAATGCCAAGTCAGTCTTTTACAATCATAAAATACTCTAAAACATTCAGTAAATGTTTTAATTAAATGTAAATGTGACAGGAGTAGCAAAAGGTGAAACTTCCAAGGTGGCACATTGTTTGCTTTGATTGTAGATCTGGTGAATGTTGAGTTTGTAGAAAGCTAGCATTCCAAGCAGACATGCATAAAAAAGGGGAAAATGTGAAACTATTTACACAGTAATAATTTGACAGGAATACAATGTAATACAAACGATGTAGTCAATGTTACCCAGTGTTTGTTAACCCTCTGGTTGTGTTCGGGTCAAATTGACCCGAAAAAGATGTTCTTTTTCCCGAAAATACTAGTTAACGTTATCGCATTGGACTCAAACTTACTGACCTTGTTCACATAGGGTATAAGTACTTCTCATTAATTAAAAAATTTTTTTTTAATTTTTTGTGGGTTTTATTTCACCTAGTAACACTTGTGGTGTTCCCGGTCAAAAATGACCGGACTCCAAACAACTGCTTATAAATTTGTCATTATGCTATATTATCACTAAATATTGGATTCATTTCACTTGTTTTCTTTCTTTTGTGTTTCTATTTGCATCTGATTAATCGTAAGCCTCATTTATTTCGTTTTTTCATTTTCACAATATGAGATAAAAAACTGCACTGTTTCTCACACTAGTGTTAATCAGGAGGTTTGCTTTTAAATGCTCTGACAACGCTTATAAAATTATGCTATATTATCACTAAATATTGGATTCAATTCTTTTTGTCAACTTGTTTTCTTTCACTGGTTTTGTGTTTCTATTTGCATCTGATTAATCGTAAGCCTCATTTATCCGAAAGTAGGTGCCTCGTTTTTTGAGTGAAAAAATCTTTTTTTATGAATCATTTTCACAATATGAGATAAAAAAATATGAAAATGTGCACTGTTTCTCACACTAGTGTACTTTAATGTTTAATCAGGAGGTTTGCTTTTAAATGCTTTTATTTTGTACAAAATTGCAAAAAGTCACACTTGTGGTGTTCCCGGTCAAAAATGACCGGACTCCGATCAATTTCTTATAAATCTGTCATTATGCTATATTATCACCAAATATTGGATTTAATCTTTTTGTCAACTTGTTTTCTTTCATTTAGGACTGGTTTTGTGTTTCTATTTGCATCTGATTAATCGTAAGCCTCATTTATCCGAAAGTAGGCACCTCATTTTTTGAGTGAAAAAAACATTTTTTTATGAATAATTTTCACAATATGAGATAAAAAATTATGAAAATTTGCACTGTTTCTCACACTAGTGTACTTTAATGTTTAATCTGGAGGTTTGCTTTTAAATGCTTTTATTTTGTACAAAATTGCAAAAAGTCACACTTGTGGTGTTCCCGGTCAAAAATGACCGGACTCCGATCAATTGCTTATAAATCTGTCATTATGCTATATTATCACCAAATATTGGATTTAATCTTTTTGTCAACTTGTTTTCTTTCATTTAGGACTGGTTTTGTGTTTCTATTTGCATCTGATTAATCGTAAGCCTCATTTATCTGAGAGTAGGTACCTCGTTTTTTGAGTGAAAAAAGCATTTTTTATGAATAATATTCACAATATGAGTTAAAAAATTATGAAAATTTGCACTGTTTATCACACTAGTGTGCTTTAATGTTTAATCAGGAAGTTTGCTTTCAAATGTTTTTATTTTGTACAAAATTTTCTGTCTACATGGCTTTTCATATCACTGCTATGCTGATGACACTCAACTCTACCTCTCATTCCATCCTGATGATCTGAAGATAGCTGCTCGCATCTCATCATGTCTAGTAGACATTTCTTGCTGGATGAAGGACCATCACCTTCAACTCAACCTAGCTAAGACAGAACTGCTTGTGGTTTCAGAAAACCCATCGTTTCATCACAATTTCACCTTCCAATTAGGCTCATCAACCATAACTCCTTCAAAAACAGCCAGAAACCTTGGAGTTGTGATTGATGATAAGCTGAATTTCAATTTCAATGACCGCATTACTAAAACTTGCCGGTCCTGTAGATTTGCATTATATAATATTAAGAAGATAAGGCCCTTTCTCTCGGAACATGCAACACAACTCCTTGTTCAGGCTCCTGTTCTGTCCAGACTTGACTATTGCAATGCTCTCTTGGCAGGTCTTCCAGCCAGTTCCATCAAACCTCTACAATTAATCCAAAACGCTGCTGCAAGATTAATCTTTAATGAGCCGAAAAGAACGCACGTCACACCTCTGTTCATCAATTTGCACTGGCTACCAATAGCTGCTCACATTAAATTCAAGGCATTAATGTTTGCCTACAGAACCACCTCTGGCTCTGCACCCCTTTATCTAAATTCATTACTTCAGACTTGTATGCCCTCTAGAAGCTTGCGTTCTGCAAATGAACGACGCATTACTGTACCATCCCAAAGAGGCACAAAATCACTTTCACAGACTTTTTCATTAACTGTTCCCATCTGGTGGAATGACCTGCCTAACTCAATCCGAGCAGCTGAATCCTTACCCATCTTCAAGAAACGGCTAAAAACACATCTCTTCCATCTTTATTTGACCCTCTAACTCTAGCACTCTCTATTCTAATTTTATTTTATCTAATCTGTCTTCTTTTTACGAAAAAAAACACACAAACATTTGACCCTCTATCAATTGCATATTTATTCTCTAACTGCTAGCTTTTCTTGTAAAACTAACACTAAGATTATTTTTTCTATATTTTACATACTCGTTTAAAAAAAAAGAAAGAAAACCTTCCTGCGTGTGCTATGTTGGGCTAGCCGGGACTTGTAGTGGCGCTTGCGTGTTGTTGCTCTTTTTTTGGTTTTGATTGCTTCTATAATGTCCTCATTTGTAAGTCGCTTTGGATAAAAGCGTCTGCTAAATGACTAAATAAATGAATACATTTGTATCTCCTTGTCTCCTCATTCCCTGACTCCAAAAGATTGTGACAGAAGACCAGACCTATCAAAAAGTGAGCGGCACCTTTTTTCCCCATTTTGTTTTCCATGTTTTTTGTTTACAGCTTGTTTTCCCCTCCATGGCTATGGAAACCACCGCTCGGTTCTCCGCCCTGGCCCGTTGAGATTTCCCGCTGGTGGAGTATGCGCGGGAGTTCTGTGGGCTCGCGGTTTGTACGGCACTGGACGACGCAACGTCCATGCCTTGTTCTGACATGGGGACAACTACAAGCGCCCCGTGGACCTCCCAGACACCAAGGGACTGTGCTGGAGGAAAGGGATCCTCCGGTGTCTGGAGAATGTCCTGCCCCGAGCCAGAACCAGCCCACCGTCCAGCCCGTCAGCTGTTACGTCAGCTGTCAAGCACGCCGCCGTCCGCAGCTCACTCAAGCACGGCGCCGTCCAAGGCTCAATCAAGCCCGCCATCGCCATCCGCGGCTCACTGAAGTCAAGCCTGCCGGTCATGGCTCACTCCAGCCTAGAGCTCGCTCCAGTGCAGGCTCCAGCCCCTGATCAGAGTCCAGTGTCGGCTCCCACCCCAGTGTACGCTCCAGTGCCAGACACTCAAAAGCACCTTGCTGTTTCTGCGCCTCGAGAGTGCCCTCCAGTGCCAGCTCCTCAAAAGCGCCCTGATGTGCCTGCTCCTCCAGAGCGCCCTCCAGTGCCAGCTCCTTGTAAGCGCATACCAGATCCAAAGTTAAGCCCAGGAAGAGCTCCTGATTCCTTGTTCAGCCTAGGACAGGCTTCTGATCCCCGGTTCAGCCCAGTGAGGGCTCCTGATCCCCAGTTCAGCCCAGGGAGGGCTCCTGATCCCGCAGTAAGCCCTGTAAGCTCTGCCAAGGTTATTTTTTTTGGGGGGGGGCGGCCTCTGAGGCAGATCCGTCATGGCCATCCGAGCCTCCTGATCTGCCATGGCCTCCCGAGTCTCCTGCTCCGCTATGGCCTCCTGAGTCCCCTGAGCCGCCATAGCCACCCGAGCTCCCTGCTCCACTGTGGGTCCCGGAACGTGTGCCGCCCTGGAGGCCTTCTGTCCTGTCACCCTGTCCCTGGATGCCTCCAGAGCGCCCACCCCACTCCTCGTTGGATGTTGTACGGTGCGGGATGCGCCTTCCGGGAGGGGGGAGTAACTGTCAGTCTTGTGTCCTCGTGTCATGTGTTTTTCCTCCCTCATGTTTCCTATGGCCTTTTTTGGTCTTCCTGTTCCTGTTCTTATTTGGTTTGATTTAGTTCCTGCTGTGTTTAATCAATTATGTAGTTTACTCCTCGTTTAGTTCTCCTACTGAAGCCCAGTGTTTCCCTGTCTCTAGCATCCAATCTTATATGCAATTTTTATGTCTCCATGTTCGCAGTGTTCCTTGTTTTTTTGATTCCATTAAAATCTCATTTGATTTGTATCTTCAACGGATTGTGACATGTACATTATTGAAGTATTTTAATTGATCAGCGCTGCACTGATGAGATTAGTTCGCGCTGCGATGTTAGTTCAGTGGTGCAAGCAAACACGTTCTCCCTGCATTGTCAAGTCGGTCATACAACTCAGTTCATTGAGCCATGATGTAACATTGCGTTGTTTCGTCCCACTTTCAGTGCAGTGCAAGTGTCAATACTCATTGCGTTGTTTGTAACTTTCGGTGTTTGGCTGATGGAATTGAAGTTGATTGCGTTGAAACAGTGCAAGAGAGGCACTTTCGGTGAACCTCACTTGAAGGTAACATGGGAAACATGCAAGAGAGGCAATACTGAATTGAAACCTCACCTCTGGTCAATACTCAGGTGAAGGTTCAGGTGGTGCAAGAGAGGCCTTTGACCGAAACCTCTGGCCTCTTCGTCATTTTGAAATTTATAAAATCATTTTATATTTTGAAATTTATAAAATGTAGCTTCTCGGAATGAGATGACACTTGGGACTTTTGTCACATTATCAATATGAACACACATTTTATATTTTGAAATTTATAAAATCATGGACATGATTCGGATATGTTAAAGGGTCCAAAAAAAAAATTGTCACACTTACCTTCTCCGCGGTCAAAATGACCGACATAGGAAATGAATGAAATGAAAAAATGTTGGAATACGTCCAAAAATGGTGTACAAACTACAAAACACTCACCTTCTCCGCGGTCAAAATCGAATAGGAAATGAATGGGAAATGCAGTACAAACTACAAATCAACGGGTGGTCCAGAAAAAACTCAGTGAATCTTTTGGTGGTACAAACTCAAAATAGACACTCCAGAATATCAGAAAAAGAAAATACAAAAGACACCAATCAATAAATGCAGTATATATCTATAAGGGTGCCTCTGCTAATATCAAGAGGTTAGGGCAACTTTAACACAAGTTTTTTATTTTTTTAATGCCTCCAGACACCAATCTAAATGGAAAAAACAAAAGCCCAATTCTCACATCAAGTTTTTTATTTTTTTAATGCCTCAGCTAATTACAATTGCCCATTCTCACATCAAAAAATGGATTTTAAATGCAACTTTACACATTTATTAAAAAATAGTAAATAAATAAAGAGATAAAAAAAATTTTTTAATTATAATGGAGAAAATATTGCATTTATTAAAAAATAGTAAATAAATAAAGAGATTATAATGGAGAAAATAGATTAAATTGTATATATATTGCATAGTATCATAAAATTCCCTATTTTAATGTGAAATATTGCATTTATTAAAAAATAGTAAATAAATAAAGAGATAAAATTTTTTCAATTATAATGGAGAAAATAGCTAATTAAAATTGTATAATATTTTAATCAGAAAATATTATTGAACAAAAATATATTAGAATGGTTTTCCTGAAAAAAAATAATTTAAATTTCAAGGCTTCGGTCACTTTTGACCGCGAAGAAGGTAAGTGTGACTCCTAAACGAAGAGGGCCAGAGTGTTAATTGGTCATCCCTCTATTTCATATAATCCATCAGTCTACTCTAGAGTTTGAATGTTTTCATCTAACTCTCTCTTGAATTTTTGATATTCACTTCAATAAAGCCTTTAGAGTTTCTGCTAGTTTTTGCTGAGCTGATTTATGGACACTTACTAAATGTTAAAGTATTGTCACGGGGTGAGGGATCACATGACAAGGATTGCTTGATAAATGCCCCAGAGGGTGGATTTATTTTAAAGGAGGGAAGTGAAAAGGAGGGGAAGTCCACATGGGTGCTCTGGTGCTGTGAGTGCTCTCTTCCTTCTTTCCCAGTGCAGTGAGTCCGTGCTGTGCTCCAGTGGGGCTGGTCGGTCACACGCTGCTGTTTGTGGGAGAAATGAGAGGGCGAGTTAATGCTTGGTCTCATGGAGAAATCATTGCCCCTTGTGCTTATGTAGCCGCCGCGCAACAAGCTGCAGCTGTGACCGATCAGCCTGTGATGAGGACGGACAAGTGTTCCTCGCTTGTTTCCAGGGCAACGCTGATGAAGCTTCAGGACGCTCATCACAGTATGTATTCTAATATTTTGACTGTTTAGCCAATGTAGTACATGGGCTTTGAGGACATCGTAATGTGCATAATTTTACATTTCTAACTCACCCACCTTATTTTCTATTTAGTTTACTCTAGTGGTAATAACCATGGATATCAAACTTTAGATTTCCTCAGGTAGTGGCAGAGGTCTCTTGGCCAGCCTCTTCATCTTCTACTTCTGATTCCAAGTATAGAATGGGCTCACAGCGAAGAATAAATGCTTCAGAACTAAAATGTGACTCTCCTGGGTACCCTCTAACTGTATACAAATGAATGGGAGGGTCATCTTCCCAAACTTATTTGGATGTGTTATTGAATAACCATAGGACATAGAAATCAAAAGTGAGATCTCTTTAACATCTCAAATATTTATCCTAGACAGAAGTGAGACTACTTAAAGATCGAATGGAGATTTTTATTGCTTTAAAAGAGATTGCAACAACATCACACACTGTGCTCAAATATTTATCCTAGTCTAAAGACTCTGGTGGTCTCAAATGTGTCTCTTTTAAAGCTTTAGCAGAGAAGTCAACAAAATCACACACTGTGCTCAGATATTTATCCTTAGCTAAAGACTCTGGATCTCTCACATTTGTCTCTCCCAAAGTTTAGAAGAGATCTCAACAACATCACACACTGTGCTCAGATTTTTCTCCTTAGCTAGAGACTCTGGATCTCTATGCCGAATCGGGCAAACTGCGGCCGACGTGAGCCAGACGAGAGCCAACGAGTTGCTCGCGGTCGGCCCAACGTTGGTGTCCCGGCCTTTAGAGTTTTTGTCTCAGGTGACAAGTTTGAGAAGCAGAAGACTCAAACAAAAGTTTCCATTCAATCTTAAAGTAACCTCATTTCTGTCTTGGACAATACATGCATTGTCATATCTAAAGTTGTTTTATATATAGACAGTGTTTTATTGCACAATTATTTAACAGAGGAAACCATTACCTATATTTACATAAATGCAAAAATGGGCTGTACAAGACAAAATTGTAATGCTAACTAAAGCAACAACAAAAAAGGTATTGCTCTTATACAAAATATATTGCACTTGTAAGTCCTTTCTATTGTGTTTGGAAAATGTGGTGTATATACAATGCTTATTAGTAAAGGTTTAATCTTTCTCCTAAAATAAAACTGAAGACATCTTAAGACAAAGCTGATATCTCTATGAGACATATAAGGTAATCACCCCTTAGTGTCCTGAATGTTGAGTTGCTTCTGTCAGAGCCATAGCATTGTGGGCAGCACATCAACGTGAAGACACTGCAGTACCTCTCACACCAATTGTTCCCTGTCTCTCCTCCTACTTCCTTGACCATTAAAGGAGAAAACCCCGATTGCAATAAAAGCACCCTTTTTGGGATAAAAACACCGTTCAGACCAAAATGCGAAATGCAGGTGCATCTCAATAAATTAGAATGTCGTGGAAAAGTTCATTTACAGGTGCATCTCAATAAATTAGAATGTCAACTCAAATTGTGAAACTCGTGTATTAAATAAATTAAATGCACACAGACTGAAGTAGTTCAAGTCGTTGGTTCTTTTAATTGTGATGATTTTGGCTCACATTTAACAAAAATTCAATCCACCAATTCACTATCTCAACAAATTAGAATATGGTGACGTCAATCAGCGAATCAACTCAAAACACCTGCAAAGGTTTCCTGAGCCTTCAAAAGGGTCTCTCGGTTTGGTTCACTAGGCTACACAATCATGAGGAAGACTGCTGATCTGACAGTTGTCCAGAAAACAATCATTGACACCCTTCACAAGGAGGGTAAGACACAAACATTAATTGCCAAAGAAGCTGGCTGTTCACAGAGTGCTATATCCAACATGTTAACAGAAAGTTGAGTGGAAGGAAAAAGTGTGGAAGAAAAATGCACAACCAACCGAGAGAACCACAGCCTTATGAGGATTGTCAAGCAAAATCGATTAAAGAATTTGGGTGAACTTCACAAGGATTGGACTGAGGCTGGGGTCAAGGCATCAAGAGCCACCACACACAGACATGTCAAGGAATTTGGCCACAGTTGTCATCAGAGGCGTCTTACCTGGGCTAAGGAGAACTGGACTGTTTCCCAGTGGTCCAAAGTCCTCTTTTCAGATGAGAGAAAGTTTTGTATTTAATTTGGAAGCCAAGGAAACTTCTGGAGGAAGGGTGGAGAAACTCATAGCCCAAGTTGCTTGAAGTCTAGTGTTAAGTTTCCACAGTCTGTGATGATTTGGGGTGCAATGTCATCTGCTGGTGTTGGTCCATTGTGTTTTTTGAAAACCAACGTCACTGTACCCGTTTACCAATAAATGTTGAAGCACTTCATGCTTCCTTCTGCTGACCAGCATTTTAAAGATGCTGATTTCATTTTATAGCAGGATTTGGCATCTGCCCACACTGCCAAAAGCACCAAAAGTTGGTTAAATGACCATGGTGTTGGTCTGCTTGACTGGCCAGCAAACTCACCAGACCTGAACCCCTTAGAGAATCTATGGGGTATTGTCAAGAGGAAAATGAGAAACAAGAGACCAAAAAATGCAAATGAGATGAAGGTCACTGTCAAATAAACCTGGGCTTCCATAACACTTCATCAGTGCCACAAACTGATCACCTCCATGTCACGCCGAATTGAGAAAGTAATTAAAGCAAAAGGAGCCCCTACCAAGTATTGAGTACATATACAGTAAATTAACATACTTTCCAGAAGGCCAACAATTAACTAAAATGTTTTGTATTGGTCTTATGAAGTATTCTAATTTGTTGAGATAGTGAATTGGTGGGTTTTTGTTAAATGTGAGCCAAAATCATCACAATTAAAATAACCAAAGACTTAAACTACTCCAGTCTGTGTGCATTGAATTAAATTAATACACAAGTTTCACAATTTGAGTTGAATTAATGAAATAAGTGAACTTTTCCACGACATTCTAATTTATTGAGATGCACCAGTATAATACAGTGATGATTCATGTGTTTGGTGTCCAAAAACAACTTTCTTTGCACACAATGTCCATCAAATAAATACACTCGTATTTGATGTTTAGTCCCTGTAGGAGCCAATGTGTTAATGTCAATGTAGTTTGGCCTGCCACCACTTGGGGGCAGTATGTGTACATAGGGTTTTTAAGTCGGTGTTTCATTCACATAGAGCAAGCAGGCTCGGGGCAGGGAACGTGTACAGTTTTTACCACACTTTGGGAAGCTAAGGTGTGTGCCATTCATCATTGCAAGTATGTATTTATATTATGTTCAATAAAGTAATCTTAGACTGAAATCTACATGAAGACTGGACATTGGATGTGTGCGTAAAGCATGCGTTGCTATATTCCAAGCCTTCGGCAGTTAGCTGCTGGTACAGTCCCAATGACTGATAAACAAATAATCCACAATAATTTATATATAATCCAATATAGACCCCAGTCGAACGACGGCCATTTGAATAATCAATAAGTAATACACATGCAGAACAGGTTGGAATCCATTAATACAGTCCATGGGGAATAAAGCATGATTCAGGACTGCACACAAACTAACTATAGTCAATGAGAATATGGCCAAGGAGAGTATGTTTGAGAACATACTAGTTTCTCCAAAATTAGGCTTCAGCCCAGAGAAACACAGGTGAGAAAAACAAAACACTGTGTTCTACCTCATTCGTCACCATTCTGTGAGGAAGCTCTCACCCTAATGGCGAGGATGTATACTTAGAATATCAAAATCAACTGTGGGCGGCAGATCCTTTTCCCATTTAACGCCCAAACTCTGGAATAATCGACTTAACACTGTTCGGGAGGCAGACACACTCTGTCAGTTTAAATCTAAATTAAAAACCCATCTCTTTAACCTGACTTACACATAACACACTAAAACATTAATATTATTCAAATCCATTAAAGGATTGTTAGGCTGCATTATTTAGGTCAAACGGAACTGAGAACACTTCCCATAACACACAATGTACTTGTTACATTATAAGAAGAATGACATCTATGGTAATATTAGTCTGTTTCTTTCTTATTCCAAGATCACCGTAGCCAGTCTGCATCCAGATCAGATGGTCACTGCAGTTACCCGGATCCTGTCTGTATCCAGCCCAGATGTTGGATCAGCACCTAGAGACGACCTCTACAGCCCTGAATGTCAGCGCAGATCAGGACAACTAGATGAGCCCCAGAGACAGATCCCCAGTGAAGACCTTGTCTACTAGACGGCCATCAGGAAAAGACCTCGGGAACCAGATGAGTCCTCAGCACAAACTGCTGGTTCGTCTGGCCAGAGGGGAACTGGCCCCCCGACTGAGCCTTGTTTCTCCCAAGGTTTTTTTTCTCTGTTCTGTCACCGATGGAGTTTTGGTTCCTTGCCGTTGTCGCCGCTGGCTTGCTTAGTTGGGGACACTTCATTTCCAGCGATATCACCGACTTGATTGCACAGATACTATTTAAACTGAACTGAGCTGGATGATGACATCACTGAATTCAATAATGAAATGCCTTTAACTGAAAAATGGGCATTTAATCTTGTCATTTTACATTAGTGATACACTATTTTCCTATTATAAATTTTATATCGTGCAGTTGTTTTGACACAATTTGTATTGTTAAAAGCACTATATAAATAAAGGTGACTTGACTTGTTCAAATAAGTACAATCTAGCAAGGAAAAGGAGAGAAAGATTCAGTTTTTTTACGTTTAGGATGAAGTCAAGTAGTGTTGAAAGATATGAGTTTTCAATTGTTGCTTGAAGATTGACAGGGGTCCAGCATTCTGGATAGGGGTGGGAAGATCATTCCACCAGCCATGAATGGTGAACGAGAATGTTCTGGATAGTGATTTTGAGCCTCTCTGTGATGGTACCACGAGACGTCGCTCACCAGCAGATCTCAGACTTCTGGAGGGGATGTAGTTTTGTAATAGTGTGTGGAAGTAGGCGGGTTCTGAGCCTGTGGTTGTTCTATATGCAAGCATCAGTGTTTTGAACTTGATGCGAGCTGTAACTGGTAGCCACTGCAAGGAGATAAAGAGAGGTGTAACATGGGCTCTTTTGGGCTCGTTGAAGGCCAGTCGTGCCGCTGCATTCTGAATCATTTGTAGAGGTTTGATTGTGTTTGATGGAAATCAAGCCAGAAGAGCATTGCAGTAGTCTAGCCTAGAAATGACAAGGGCCTGGACAAGAAGTTGTGCAGCATGCTCTGTCAGAAAGGGCCTGGTCTTTTTGTGTAGTGCAAACCTGCAAGATCGAGCAGTCTTTGCAATGTGCTCTTTGAAGGTCAGCTGGTCTTCAAAGACTACACCAAAATTTCTGACCGAAGTTGATGGGGTAATTGTTGATGAACCTAACTGAATCATGAAGTCATGCTGTACATTTGGAGTGACAGGGGAGACAAGAAGCTCAGTCTTTCCTTGCCAGGTGGGTTAGGTAGGTGATGTTCTTTTTCCATGCCGTTGTCTCAGACAGACTCCCTGAGATACTGTTGGATCATCCAGTTGAAAAGAGAGATAGAGCTTTGTGTCATCAGCGTAGCAATGGTAGGAGAAGCCATGTGCCTGTATGATGGGACCCAGTGATGTAGTGTATGTGGAGAAGAGGAGTGGTCCAACAACCGATCCCTGGGGAACCCCAGTGACCAATTGATGTGCTTTGGATACCTCCCCTCCCCAGGCCACCCTGAAAGACCGACCAGTGAGATAGGATTCAAACCAGCGAAGTGGACTCCCAGTGATGTTCAGTGATGAGAGTGTGGACAGGAGGATCTGATGATTGACAGTGTCAAAAGTGGCAGATAGATCCAGCAAAAAGAGGACTGATGATTTGGAATCTGCTTTTGCAATTCGCAGGGCTTTAGTGACTGAGAGTAGCACAGTTTCATTTGAATGGCCACTCCTGAAACATGACTGTTTAGAGTCCAGTTTGTTGTTCTGTGAAAGAAACAATGAGAACTGGTTGACGACAACTCTTTCGAGTGTTTTCGCAATGAATGGAATGAGAGAGACAGGTCTGTAGTTTTGTATAAGAGAAGTGTTTAATGTAGGTTTTTTGAGCAGTGGGGTTACCCGAGCCTGCTTGAACGCAGTGGGGAAGATGCCTGTAAGGAGAGATGTGTTGATAATGTGTGTGAGTGCTGGTAAGAGTTTGGGAGAGATTGCTTGGAGAAGGTGTGAGGGGATTGGGTCTAGAGGACATGTTGTAGGATAGCTGGAGAGGAAAAGTTTGGATACTTCCGCCTCAGTGAGGGGACAGAAGGAGAAGATGGGAGGTTGAGCAGTGGATGTGGTTGGTTGGAGGTCCTGCGTGTGTGGAGGTGAAAACTGACTACTGATTGTTCTAGTTTTGTCTGTGAAAAAGTCATCAGATGTTACAAAAGAGGTGGTGATGGGGTACAGAGGAGATAATTAAATGTTCTGAAGATATTACACATGTCTGGAGTGCTGTTGATCTTGTGGGAATGTGAGGATTTGGCAGTTTGGACTTCAGCGGAGAAAGATGAAAGCAACGATTGATACCTACTCAGGTCCGACGGATCGTTTGATTTATGCCATTTTATCTCTGCCGCTCGGAGTCTGGTCCGATGTTCACAAAGAACATCAGATAACCAGGGGTTCGAAGGGGCAGTCCGTGCTGGCCTGGAGGAGGGAGGACAAATGTTGTCTAGACAAGAGGTTAAGGTAGAGCATGAAGTGTCAGTAGCTGCATTCACATCCAGAGATGAGAAATGGGTAGGTGAGGGAAGAGCGGAGGATACTACAGAGGAAAGATGGAAGGGAGAAAGGGAGCATAGGTTTCGTCTAAAAGTAAGGGGGTTGGTGGCACCCGGGTAGCAAAATGTAATGTAAATTTAATGAAGAAATGCTCAGAGATATGTAGTGATTGTACGAGAATGTTATCTGCAGTACAATTGCGTGTGTAAATTAAATCAAGTTGGTTGCCTGATTTGTGCGTTCTAGTAGTGGTAAGGCGTTTGAGATCAAATTAAGCTAGGAGTGAATGGGAGTCTGTAGCATAAGGCTTCTCTAGATGAATGTTGAAATCGCTATGGACTAAGAGTGGAGTGCTATCCTCCATGAAAGAGGACATCACCCCGTCCAGCTCCTCTTGGAAGGTGGCCAACTTGACATGGGGTGTGAGAAAAAAATAAATAGTTAGAGAGGGCAGCTGGGGTTGCTGAGTCTTCTGGACGAATCCAGGTCTCAGTCAAGCCCAAGATGCTGAGTGTGGGTTGTAAAGAAAAAGCAGAAATGAAGTCTGCTTTGTTGAAAGCTGACTGACAATTCCAGAGAGCCACGGAGAAAGAAAGAGGTGTAGTAGAAGATGTACAGATAGGGTGCAGGTTAGCAGGATTACGTTGTCGTCTGCGTGTGATGTTAGAGCGTGGTTGAGAGACAACCGGAATGGTTTGGAAACACATGATGGAGGTGGAAGGATAGAGGATAGCAAAAGAGAGTGTGAGAGGGAAGACAGAAATTATATTTAATTGTGTTGCGTTGTGTTGTTGCTTGGGTAAAGTCACGCAGATGCTTTATTAAACCATGACCATTGTATCAATCCTATAAAACAAAAGTCGCTAAAGGAATCACACTTTCTTTCTTTCTTTCTTTATAAAGAAAGTCAATGATGTGAGAGAGCACTCTGTTCAATATGTTTTCAGGCTCAGTTGCCAGGCTCAAACTCAGTAACATGTTACATGTGGCTGAATATGAAGCAATTTAAGAAACGTAATACTGTAATGCTACTTTGACACAATCTGTATTGTAAAAAGCACTATATAAATAACTGTGACTTGACAGATGCAGCAGAGGCCAGGGCACTTGTGATGTGCCTATATGTTTAACAGAAGACAAGTTTGCAAGTTTTTTGCCTGTGTTCTCTTCTCAAGAGCTTCAGTAAAGCCCCCTCCCCCCCCCCAACACCCCCCACAAAAAAAGCGTCTGTCAAGGCAATGAAAATATAGTGCTAGTTCACTGGTGTTAGTAAACAGTGGGATAACTTGGAAGTTTGAAACAATGTGATGTATTATAGTGATAATACAAAAGATCATGTCACCACAAAGAAAATATTTAAATTTGAGTTGGACAAAGCTTTTGATCTTAAAGGACATTATGGGCAGGACTGGAATCTTTAATTTCCAAGGCTTGCCTGATATATAAAAAAATATTGTCAGATATGTCAGATCCTGTAAAATAAGTGTTTCCACTTTCAACTCTTTTAACAGTTGAGGTAGGCTCCTAGTTGTGTGGTTCCATGCTCCGTTCTAGACTGGTAGTATGGCTTAGTATTTGGCAACAAGGATTTAAGCATTGCTACCTCATAAGCCTGCAGATGGGAGGGGATCAAATATGCTATTTTGTCCACCTGACCAGGGTATGTTTTATTTATAGACTGACACTGTTTCTGTCACTCCATAACACCATAATTGCTGTAGCATCCAGCTATACAATAACATGCTTAATCATGCTAATTATGAGATTGTGGGAGATCATGAAGCTACTGTGTCATACAAATTAAACTTAAATCAAAACATTGTATTTTTTCTCACACAGTGGTTTCCACTCACATTCTTAGAGTACCCCCAACACTGAATATGTTGCATGTTTCCTTAATCAAACACCACATTGCTATAAGCATATAACACAATGTTCATAAAATGAAATGATAGAAATTAATCTAGAGTCATTCATCATACACATACCCCTATCTGAAATAACAAAAAAAAGAAAAAAGAAACCAGAGCAAACAACATTTTACATGTAGAGGAAACAGCAGTGCAAAGCATGCCAAAACAAAAGTATTAGCATTCCAACATCATACAAGTACAGTAGTTAGGCATACTGTGATTGAAAGACTTTGAAATTGTCTTAAATAACTGTTTTCACTGTGTTTGTATTGTTTCTGATGTATTGTTATAATTGTGTATCTCCATATCTAACTGAGTAGGTGTGGCAATAAGAAGTGAGAACTTGAGGGAAGTGCTTATTTTAGCTTATTTATGGAAATGTTTGTGCGAATATGTTTTGGTTTATCCGTTCTCTTTGGATTGATATTAATTGTATGTATTTACTTAACTCTTATTCCTATTGTGAGACAAGACTCCAGGCTCATTGAATTGGAGGGAGTTAGTTCTGATTAACCCTTTCAGTGGTGAGTTTAACCCTTAATTGGTCCCTGGGGTCCAGTTGACCCCATTTGAATTTTCCTTTATTTTTTAAAAGTGTTCCCTTCATCTCAGAGGCATGACATTCTGTGACTTTTCCTAAAGAATCTATCTAAAGATACACAAAATAATCTGGACTTGATTTGGTTGTTCTAAAGGTGTGTAAAAAAATCACCGTTAAAGGTCCTTGGGGTCAGATTGACCCCACATTGAAAATGAATGGGAAAATGTAAAAAATATCTTTATTTTTCATTTAATTTGTCCCAAAAAAATCCAGTATATATCTGAAAATTTCTACATTTAAATAAAGGTCTGGTCCTAGACCATAAACACAAAGTGGAATGAACTTTCTATCTCATACACACACACAACCAGTGTGACTGCAACAGATTGCATTTTTATAGAATAAAATCAACAAAACTGGCATAAATCTGAAAAATGTCCATACATAAATGAAGAACTAATACTAGAGCACAAAGCCAACATGGAACAAGCATGTTCATGTTCTCTCTCTCTCTCTCTCTCTCTCTCTCACACACACACACACACACACACACACACACACACACACACACACACACACACACACACACACACACACACACTCTCTCTCTTCGTTCTTCTCACGCGACCGCTGCCATGGTAAACTACGCTATTTATACCCATCTAACAAAACACTACTCCATTTCAGCTGAACACACTTTCCTGTTAATCACAACAAATGTCCAAGCAAGCGCCCGACACTGACAAGAAACGCGATACAGTACGAGACCAAGCGCAATTTCAGCACGTCATATTGAGTGTGTGTGCAGTAAGGTTAAAAAAAACTACCAAATATCCACAAAAACACAGCATAAATGTATAGCTGAGAAGTAAAAAAAAAATAGAAAAATGATATATAGTTTGTCATATACAAAAATGTATATTCCTTACGCAATCGCTCTGTAAAAGTTTGGGGTCTATCTGACCCCAAGGGACTTTAATCAAGGGACGATTAAAGGTTAAAATATTCTAGCGGTCCCCCCAGAGTGAGTTTTTTTAAGGCGACCATTATTTTAGAACGTTTGCCCTTACTGTTTCCATGGCGACTCGTCATGATTGTCACGATAATACTGTATCACAGATGGTCGCTTTTATTTTGGTTTTCCTTTTTTATTTAATACATTCACGAACCTTCTTACCATGTCATGGACAATCTGATATTCCAATTCACAAATATGTGTTAATAAGTGTGTTTTGTCATATAAAGACCTTTATAAAAGTTCTTGATTGTGATCTGTAACGTGAGACGGGCGCCACCATGTTTGTTCGCGCATCAGCTCAGAGTCATTTCAGTCAGATTTATAGCATTTGAATTCATCAATTTCTCCCGAAATACATGCAAGTAAGTGGCCGGTGAACTGGGTGAAGAATAGAGTGAACTTTATAGTAACTTACACTATGTGTATCTGATATGAATAAAACACATCGGGAAATTACATTTGAATGGATTGTTTTTATTGCTTCCATAGACATCTGTGTGTATTTTACCAGCTATAAATGTATTTGTACTAGTACGTATGTGTATTTAAATGTCTGAAACCCAAAATATGCATTATGCGGTTAAGAACACTGCATAGTTGTGATAAACAATCACAGTGCACGTCTCTCTCTGACTCAGCGCCAATCAACGGCGTCGTAATTGAACCATGGTAACCTAAAATTAACCATGTTTTTGCTACACTAACCATAGTTTATCCATGAAATTTGTAGTGAAACTGTAGTTATACAAATGGTTATTACTACACTTTTACTATAATAGAGTTTTAAATAGGAAAAATATCACAATTTTTTGTCATTTTGGAGCGAGATGCTAATGGTCTAATCAGATTCAAACCTACACTCTAAAAAAAGGTGCTATGTAGCACCAAAAGTAGTTATTTGGCTCGTAATCATAGGGGAACCACTTTTGGTGCTATATAGCACCTATTCTTAAAGGTGCTATATAGCACATTTGTCAAAATTTGTTACACAGAACCATTAGAGGTGCCATATATGACTACCATTCTAAATGACACTTTTACTTAAGATAAATGATAACTCATTAGTTTCATGGTGCCGAGCATGGCAGCCGTGTTGCGAGCTCCTACCAAACTTTGCAGTTTTTCGTGTGTTTTACTTATTATTTTGCTGTTTCATACTGGATGTCTACACTCTTATTGCCTACGACAAACACACACTTTTAGAAATAGGCTTCTCCATCGCACATCGGAAACCGTTCTTTGAGTTCCTTAATGCCGGCGCTTTGTTTACTAACACCACATCAGAGCACTTTGTCTAGGTCGCGCGACCGAGGAAACACCGCCGGAAAAGAGGGAAGAGACCTGGCATCCTTGTCAGACTGAGATGCCGTGCCTTTCGACCTCCTCTCCCAACTGTCACGGCACGGCGTGAAAGCCCGAGGAAGAACCGAGATCTGGGTCCAAGTGCAGGTAAGCTCATACTCTTTATTAAATCAAAAGCCAACAGGCAAAAACAAAACAATAATTAGCAACGGGACACCCCAGACGGCAACGTAGTGCTGGTGTCCCGAGCGCACAAACCGAACGTAGTCGGTAACAGGAAACACAGTGAAACAGTAATACATACACGAGTGAGTAAGGGTAATCACGCCAGGCAGAGGGATGGGGGTGAGGTGTATAAATAGTCCACAGATTGAGACCAGCTGGGAGTGATGAGTGGGTAAACAGGTGTGTGGAGTGAAGTTGATGAGTCCAAGAGGAAGGGAGGTGGCGCCCTCTGGCGGTGAGAGGGAGGACGCTGGGCCTGGACTCCTGACACCAACCATTTTTCTGGCTAACGTTCAGTCACTGGACAACAAACTCTGTAAACTGCGGGCGCGCATCTCATACCAACGAGAAACAAGGGACTGCTGCATTGTTTGCCTCACAGAAACCTCGATGTCTGCAATGGTTCTCAGCCATCAAGCTCACGGGGGTTCTCTGTGCATCGCTCGGACAGAACGAAAGAGCTCACAGGGAAAAGCAGAGGTGGAGGCGTCTGTTTCTGTATCAACAACTTGTGGTGTGATGAAAGGAAACTACACTCTATTAAATCCTTCTGCTCCTCTAATCTGGAATTTTATATGCTTCTGTGTCGACCATTCTGACTACCGAGGGAATTTACAGCGATCATAATCACAGCTGTTTACATTCCCCCTCAAGCCAACACAGACCAGGCACTCAAGGAACTGTTTGGGAATATAAGTGAGCAGGAAACCGTGCACCCAGATGCGGCGTTTGTTGTTACGGGGGACTTAACAAAGCCAACTTCAGAACAATAACTCCAAAATACTTCCAACACATCACCATCAACACGCGAGGTGATCGTGTACTGGACCACTGCTACTCTCCCTTCCGGGACGCATACAAATCCCTCCCCCGCCCAGCTTTCGGCAAATCGGATCACTCTTCCGTTCTGCTCCTGCCTGCTTATAGGCAGAAACTGAAACAAGAAGCACCTGCCCTCAGGACAATTCAATGCTGGTCGGACCAATCGGATGCTATACTACAGGACTGTTTTGATCACGTGGACTGGGACATGTTCCGGGCAGCATCTGATAACGACATAGTGGCGTATTCAGATACTGTAACGTGTTTCATCATGAAGTGTATAGAGGACGTAATACAGACAAAAACAATCCGCATCTACCCCAACCAAAAACCATGGATTAACAGCGATGTTCGAGCAGCCTTGTCAGCGCGGACATCTGCCTTTAAATTCGGAAACACTGATGATCGAAAACAAGCCAGTTACGATCTCAGGAAATCCATCAAAGCCACCAAACGACAATATAAAAACAAAGTTGAAGAACAATTCAACACCAACAATGCAAGAAGCATGTGGCAGGGCAGCAACAACATCACAGGTTTTAAAGGGAATACACCAGCAACTGTGAACACAACGCCTCTCTACCGGACGAGCATAATAATTTTCATGCTCATTTTGAGGCTCACAACACCACCCACACAGTGAGTGCTCCCGCGGCTGCTGTAGAAGAGGTGAGTCCACTCTCCATTTCTGTCGCGGATGTAACCCGCTGTCCCTCAGTCGGCTAGTGCGGGATCGGATGCTGCGGAGACGTCTCCCTGAGGGCAGCAGAGAGAGCAGTCCTGTGGGACGGTGGCTGGAGTCTTTGATAATCCTCCGGGCTTTCCTTGTACACCGCCTGGTGTAGATGTCCTGGAGGGGGAAGCTCACCTCCAACAATGTGGCGGGGAGTTCGCAACGACACTTGCAGAGCCCTGCGTTGCCAGTGGTGCTGTTTCAAAACCAGGCGGTGATGCAGCCGTCAGGATGCTCTCCACAGTGCAGGTGTAGAAGATCTGAGGATTCTGGGCTCGTTCAAAACTTCCTCAGCCGTCTCAGGAAGAAGAGACGCTGGTGTGCCTTCTTCAGCACAGCATCTGTGTGAGCAGACCATGTGAGATCCTCAGTGATGTGAACGCCGAGGAACTTAAAGCTGTTTACCCGCTCCACAGGTGTCTTGTCGATGGTGATGGGTGTGTGTTCTCTGCTCTGTCTCCTGTAATCCACCACCAGCTCCTTGGTCTTGTCAATGTTGAGTGAGAGGTGGTTCTCCTGACACCATTTAGTCAGGGTACTCACCTCCTCTCTGTAGGCCGTCTCATCGTTGTCAGTGATCAGGCCTATCACCGTTGTGTCGTCGGCAAATTTGACGATGAAGTTGGAGCTGTGTGTTGCTGTACAGTCGTGTGTGTACAGGGAGTACAGGAGTGGGCTGAGGATGCAGCCCTGCGGAGCACCAGTGTTGAGGATCAGAGAAGATGAGGTGTTGTTGCCCATTCTGACCACATGACTTCTGCCTGTCAGCAAGTCCAGGATCCTGCTGCACAGAGATCTGTTCAGTCCCAGAGTCTGGAGCTTCGCAACCAGTGTAGCAGGCACTATGGTGTTAAATGCCGAACTATAATCCACGAACAGTATCCTCACATATGTGTTCTTATTTTCCAGGTGGGAGAGAGCAGTGTGCAGGGTGAAGGCAATAGCATCGTCTGTGGAACGGTTACTGCGATATGCAAATTCCTCCCAAGGTTTAATCTATACTATTAAACATTGTATAGATTTTAAAATCTTGTTAATTACATATAAAGTGCTGAATCGCTTAGCTCCTCAGTACTTGAGCGAGCTCTTATCGCATTATAGTTCTCCACGTCTGCTACGATCTCAAAACTCTGGCCATTTAATAATACCGAGAATATCAAAATCAACTACCTGCGGCAGATCCTTTTTCAATTTAGCGCCCAAACTCTGGAACAATCTACCTAACACTGTTCGGGAGGCAGACACACTCTGTCAGTTTAAATCTAGATTAAAGACCCATCTCTTTAACCTGGCGTACACTTAACACACTAATACGCTTCTAATATTAAAATCTGTTAAAGGATTGTTAGGCTACATTAATTAGGTTAACAGGAACCGGGAACACTTCCCATAAAACACGATGTACTTGTTACATCATAAGAAGATTGACATCTACGCTAATATTAGTCTTTTTCTTTCTTATTCCGAGGTCACCGTAGCCACCCGATCCGGTCCTTATCCAGCCCAGATGATCACTGCAGTCCAAGGGATCCAGTCTGCAGTCACACGATGAGTGTCATCAGGCTGGAGACGCCTCTACAGCTCTGAACCGTCAGCGGGGACCAGGACACCTAGACGAGCCCCAGAGACAGATCCCCAGTGAGGACCTCGTCACCTAGACAGCCATCGGGAAAAGACCACTGGAACCAGTGGAGCCCTTACACTGACTTTGCTGCAGTTGGAACAAACTACTGGTTCGTCTGGCCAGAGGCGAACTGGCCCCCCGACTGAGCCTGGTTTCTCCCAAGGTTTTTTTGCCGTTCTGTCACCGATGGAGTTTTGGTTCCTTGCCGTTGTCGCCTCTGGCTTGCTTAGTTGGGGACACTTCATTTCCAGCGATATTACCGACTTGATTGCACAGATACTATTTAAACTGAACTGAGCTGGATGATGACATTACTGAATTCAATAATGAAATGCCTTTAACTGAAAAATGGGCATTTAATCTTGTAATTTTACATTAGTGATACACTGTTTTCCTATTTTGATATTGTGCAGTTGCTTTGACACAATTTGTATTGTTAAACGCGCTATATAAATAAAGGTGACTTGACTCCGTGAAAAAAGGTCAAATCATCATCTTAATGTATTCAGCTTTCTTTTGTAGTACTTACACTGTGTCCACTTAAGAAAACAGGGTGCTGATGATTCATCATGTTTGTCACATCTTCTGTTATGCATTTTGAAGCTGATTTTTAACACAGTGTTGCATTAATAATAAAGTATGTATAATACCATTTTCATTAATGTGTTTTTGATTGTCTCCTTATTATCAGTAGCTACTGATCAGTACTTGCTATCAGCCAAATAAAGTACGGGCAATTTTGAACAACCAGAGTAAGGTTTAATGGTAGAGACTCACATGATGTAATTACTTACAATAGTAATTACATCATTAGTAGACAAAAATAGAACATATAATTGTATACGTAAGTTTTTATACTGTAAACAAGATAATCATATATCCAACGAGGTTGGAGGCAGAGATGCCGGCGGTACTCAACTTTTTGCGGCAGGTAGTATGAATCCATTAATTGTTAATCATCAATGACAAAATTATATAAATTACGGTTCCAAAAAAAATGCTGAGATTATCTCGGTACTGTATCTACTTGGTTTGCATCTGTTTCTCCAGTATGAAGATTTAATCTGTCTTTATTTTACGGCTCTGTACACTTTTAGTTCACTGCTCAATGCAACGATACATTTGATACCTTCAATATGGTGCCTCGGTGACGTTACACATAATAAACACAAGTGACTGACAAAGACCGATATGATGTTACAAAAAGCATTGTAAAGAGGAATAACACTTACTTTTGGTGTCTTGTTGATAGTTGTAACCTCTTTGCCTGCTCCGCATCGTGAATCAAAGCAAATGTCTCTCAGAGAAAATTTTAAGAGCGCATATCACATAAATGTTGTTGTAAAACAATTTGAAGTTATAAATACATAGTGTGAATGAGTGAAATCGATTACTTTTGGTGTTTTCCAAAAAGCGAAATCTTTGTCTTCTCAGTATCACGAAGGTTTAGGAGTGCACAACACAAAAATATTGTTATAAAATAATATAACGTCATAAAATACATGTAAATGAGACTAAAACTTACTTTCAGTCTTCTCTCTGTTAAAACCTCCATGTCTGCACAGCGAGTCAGAGGAAATGTTGTCTGAGAGAAAAGATTTGGACAGTTTAAACGCGCACAGCACATAAATATCACTATAAATCAATATGTTATAAAATATATATTGTAAATGAGATATAACACTTGGAGTATAATGAAGAAAAGAAAGTGTAAGAAAGTGAAGTGACATGTGGCCAAGTATGGTAACCTATACTCTGAATTTGTGCTCTGCATTTAACCCATCCAAGTGCACATACATAGCAGTGAACACACACACACACACACACACACACACACACACACACACCGTGAACACACACCCGGAGCTGTGGGCAGCCATTTATGCAGTAGTTGGGGGTTCGGTGCCTTGCTCGAAGGTCTCACCTCAGTTGTGGTATTGAAGGTGGAGTGAGCGCTGGACATGCACTCCCCCCACCGATAATTCCTGCCGGACCTGAGACTCGGACCCGCGACCTTTGGGTTACAAGTCCGACTCTCTATACATTAGGCCATGACTTTAGGCCACCAGTAGTGAAGTGAGGTGTGGGCAAGTATAGTAACCCATACTTCGAATTTGTGTTTTGCATTAATCCCATCCATTTGCAAACACAGTTAAAAACGGGGCTCATGCTTATGACAGTAGCTTGGTGGAGTAGACTTATTTAGACCAATATAGTCATTTGGTTTGAGCCAGGTTTCAGTCAAGCAGAGTACATCAAAACTATTATCTGTGATCATTTCATTTACAATAACTGTTTTTGGGTGTGATCTAATGTTTAGGAGTCCAAGCTTTAAACATGTTTTTTGATCATTCATTTAACATTTTTCTGTTTTTTTCTAGATCCTACATTAAATTTATATTTTGACCTCACTATTCGGGGAACAGACACAGTCTTTATAGATTGGACAACACAAGTACTTCTATCATAGCAGTTATTTGAGAATTGGCTTGCTAGTCATGTGGAGCGTAGCATCCTGGAGATGCTATCTGACAGGAGTTCCACTCCGACTCTGCTGGGGTGCAGGCTATCTGCATGAAAAAGCCTAGGATGCTTCCAGAAAAGATTCCAATTATTAACAAAGTACAGTTTCTGTTCTTTACACATTGATAATAAGCATTTGATTAAAGTAAATAGTCTACTGAACCTTTCGTGTCCTCGTCGATACGTGGGAAGCGGTCCTGACACGATGATCGTCATCGCTTGCAATGTACTGCGTACCGTCTCAATCAGGCCCCTGAATTTCCGTCTGCCGCAACTTGATGTCATTCACCCCCGTGTGGATCACGACCGCCCCTGTGTTCTCGTCGTCCTTCAGGATCGCGGTTATCTGCGCAGAAACATCGAGAACACGAGCGCCAGGGAAACAGTGAGTTGTGCACTTTACCTTTAGCAAGATTAGCACGGACATGCCAGACAATGGAGTCTCCGATGATTACAGCATCGCGATTACAGGGAGCGAAGCGGTTCCGGGTGGAGATCTCGAAGACCGGAGGTGGCAGAGGGGGAGAGGTCCTCGCCCGGGGCTTGGCTCACGTCTTCCGCTGCTGGTACACACCTTTTTCAGAAAAGGGTGGATCTTTAAGGGCCGGCAAACGCAAAACAGGACAATCTCACGGACTGAAAATGTCAGAAACTGGCAGTAGTAGTGTTCAGTCTTATATGTTTAAACCGAATCGGTTTAAAAGTCAGCCTGTACTGTGCATAATAAATGTGCGTTTATGAATTACACAGACAAGGAGCCTAATTACACAGACAGGGAGCCTGGCACAATAAAAATAACGACATAGCTGGTGTTTGTGATAGCAAACTTTGTAAGTACCACTTATGATTATGAGCAGAGACCGTCACAAATGGGACGTTTTCCCTACGATGACGTGTACATAGGGAGAAATCTGGAATTGCTCATTCCGAGAGACTGTTAATGATTTATTGGGATCATTTATTGGGATTAAAAAATAAATGGTTGGATTTTTACCATTATAGTCTGGTTGTTTTTACACAACTCTGCTCAAACACATTAAAAAGGTGATTTTTGCATAATAGGTCGCCTTTAAGACAGTTCTCCAAATAATATATTAAGTAAAATAAAAAAGAAAGTTTGCATCCTCGATTTTGTCTTTTTAAATCAAAATGATCATATTTAAAGCAAAGAGAAGAGGTGGCAAAAAGTGTTTTTAAATTCTGTTGAATTTTTTTGAAGATACACGTAGTCAAAGTTAGTATTAGCTTTATTATTATTATTATTATTATTATTTATTATTTGGGTCACATATTTTCATAAGGGACACCAGTGGATGACTTTTGGTGGATTTTTCGAGACATGTACCTTTTTCAGTGAATGTGCACCTGTTGCCCTCTAATCATTGATGAATTAATACAGTACCCATGAGCATAATTGCATATTGCAATTTTTATACTCCATGGTTATATGAAATAGTTTGTAGTTATTACTTTCAGACTGACAAAAACTAATCTCTGATTTTTATTTCTAAATGGACAGCGTGTGAATGTCAGTGAGTGTGCACATGTATATGTGTCTCTAATGTTACTGAAGAGCTTCCGTGAGCTTTAAGAGGAGCACCAGTCACTCACTGTTCATCTGTCTGCTGATCATCATGCATAAATAAATGCAAAAACATGAATAATGCAGCTGTTTAAAAGAGCACCACTTCATATGACAAACAAACAATGAACAAACAAATAACATGGGCATAAATCCCGGGGGGGACGGAGGGGACATGTCCCCCCCCATCCGAGGGTTGTCCCCCCCAAAAAAAATATTTTTAAATCGCACTCTCTATTGTGAAAAATATATGTATGTATACCTAAAATAATTGTGTAAGTAGAAGAAAAAACAAATGCAAAAAATGCTTTTAGAAACAGTTGAGTTTCCCCCTCCCCTTCCTCACAGTGGTTTGGCCCACTGCCTGCTTTCCCAGTTCATCTCACCTACTCCACACACGAGTCAGGTGTGTGGCTGCGGCTCAGTTAATGTTGAACTCCAGTAAGTAGGGTACTTTATTCACTTTAAATAAAGCGATTCTCTTTAATGTAGTTGATGCAGCAGACTCATTCAAAATTAGTTGCGGCAAAAATGCTGATTAACGTTACCGATGTAATTTTTCCACGAATCTGCTATATTAGCGATTAAAAAACTTATCTAGTTAACGTTAGCTTGTTTACAATAGCTTGTTGCATAGTGCACTGCAACTTATGGGGTTTTCCACTGACTGGTACCAGCTCGGTTCGGTTCAGTTCGGTTCTGCTCTGTTTCGGACCTACAGTTTTTCCACTACAACTGGTTGCTATAGCGACCAAACATTCTGAGAAGCAGCACGAGCAGAGCGCTCTAAGCTGAGGTAAACAACCTGGCATCATTACAATCGTCAGCATGGATGAAATAAAAGGGATTTTATTATTTCTTATCCTTGGTTTGTGGCTTTTGAAATGTGCTGATCTGCTTTGTCATTGAACCTGAGAAAAACTTTGAAAATAACCATAATGACGCAGTCTCCGTGCTACAATAATAATGATAGAATCAAAGTTTTTCACTGTGGGGGCATATCTTTATAAGTACAATTTGACTGTATTATTTGTGTCCCCTTCAAAAATTGCTCATGAGAAATTTTATATTTATTGTCCCCCCCTACTGTTAAATGAAATTTACGCCCATGACTGTCACAGAGAAACAATGAAAAATGAGTCAGAGTTGGGGGATGGGGAGAGTAATAGAGTATCTGTGAGTATAGTATGCCTGCTGAAAAAAAGCTTTTTACTGCAGTTTTCATTATAATTATATCTGGTCCAAGCTGAATGGTGATTAGCTGATTCAAGCTAGACTAGATGGTTGAACTGCGAACTGGTGGGGCTGAGATTTACGTGTTAGAACCTCTTGGTCAAACTATTTAGCGATGGAAGATCATTCCAAGAATATTACAAAAATCCTTTGTGTATGGTGAGTTCACATCATTCTCTCTAATCCACATTAAATGGCTAAAGGTTCTGAAGTCTCTGTACTGATTAGTCACTTTAGCAGTTCAGATGTAGCCAACTGTACTTGGAGAAGGATTAGGGAGGAGTCTGCACTCTCAAAGTCAGGATGTGGTAGTTGTAACATTGCATCACTACGTTTTTGTATAAAGTTGAACTCTGCTTAAACTTTATTGCATCATCAACACTCTGCTGCTCATGTCGCCATCTCTCATACAAAATAAAGAAGTAATGAAAGAAGTGACACTGAAAAGAACAAACTTGCCGATTCTTTAACCAATGTAACACTTACAAATCTATCAAGGAGGTCAATGTAACACTTACAAATCTATCAAGGAGGTCATCCATTTTATTTTTCTTTGTCCTATACAACCAGTCATCTTCCAAACACATACTGTAACATGCCACTCCATAACTTTTTTATTTCTTTATTTGTCCCATCACTCAAATGTCCACATACTTGCATATACTCCATTCATTCTCCTCTCAGCTGCAAACCTGAAGTATATATTCCCTATCTTTAGGGAAAATCAAACTGCAGTTGCATCAAATATGATCATCTAAAAATTTTTGAATTTCAGTCTGAGATCATTCCAAGAATATTACAACAATCCTTTGTGTATGGTGAGTTCCCACAATG
This sequence comes from Ptychobarbus kaznakovi, assembly GCA_027422405.1. NCBI lineage: Eukaryota > Metazoa > Chordata > Actinopteri > Cypriniformes > Cyprinidae > Ptychobarbus > Ptychobarbus kaznakovi. The sequence goes on from CM049798.1 coordinate 34,961,956, forward strand.
TTAGGGTGCCGTGGGTTGTTACAGGAGCTTTGCCAGGCTGTTTTGAGTGGATTCTGGGCATTTGCTAGGGGGTTTGGGGCGGGTGTATGATTATTTAATATACATAGAATTATTTCACATGTATTTTTTACTTGATTAATTATGTAATGCTGACCCACTCATTTCAGTAACAGACAGTTCCACACATGTTATTCTCTGAGGTCTGTTTGCAAGAGACAGGACAACATTCCCTTGAGCAAAACTGCACATTAATATCAAAATAAACATAAGACATCAGAAGCCCTCAGTGTAGTGAGCACTAGAATTAAATTAAATTATGTCCACCCCAAACTCATCACACAAACGCGTACAAACACACAGTTAGGATGACATGCTTTTGAAGATTATATATTTTAGGCAGCTACTCCTGGCCTTCTGCAACAAAATATCAGTGTGTCCCACACACCATGTCATTGGCAATGCTTTAATCCAGGGGTAGCCAACTCCGGTCCTGAAGAGCTGCAGCACTGCAGGGTTCAACTCCAACCCTAATTAAAACTCACCTGCCTGTACCTTTTTAGTAACCCATCAGACCTTGATTAGCTTGTTCAGGTGTGTTTGATAAGGGTTGAAGCAAAAGTCTGCAGGGCTGCGGCTCTCCAGGGACCAACGTTCGCCACCCCTGCTCTAATCAGTTATTACACAACAGAGCATTAGCATGTTTCCAGAATACAATATGTGATCTGACTGGCATCATAATTTTACCTACAGATGCACAGGAATATATGTGTCATGAGCCGGGTTTGACTCTAGTTTTCTTTTTCTTTCTATTGCTTGTGCTGCTTTCCTAGACTCAGCTGTTCGCGATCACAATCAGCGCTCACTTTGATTGGGACAGCACCTGTTTCTTTTTTATGCTAATTTTCTCCGCTATTTCTCTCTGCGTGTTACTAGGCGTCTTTGTCAGATTATTGTGCTTCACGGCCAGTCTGCCAGCTCTCTTTCTAATAATTTCGTAGCTCTGTTGTATCAAGTCAAGTACTGTCCTGTCTAGTCTAGTCAAGTCGAATCCTGTCAAGTGTTTTACCAGATTTCTGCCCAGTCTCCTATTTACCTGCTGCCAGTGGTTCGTTCGCCTCTGGGTGCAACCCTCCAGACTGTACAGCCTTCTGTGATAGTTGCCACTCGCCTTTCTGGCAGGGACTGCTCTCACTCACGCACAAGTCAACTCTATTTCTATGTTCCAGTTTCTCCTGAGTTATTTTCCAAGTTCTGCGTATGCCTGAACCGGCTAGTGAACGGCAGACTGCCTGAGATCGTTTTGTGGACAATAAATCCTCAGTTTGACTTGCCTTTGCCCCTGGGTCCCTTTTGTTGTGACAGAATAATCTGGCCAAAGCATGTATCTGGCGAAGGAGACTCCCATTCGATCTGCAGTGGAACTGCAGAGCGCGATGCTGGGCCGACATGAAGAGGAGCTCGCTGCCGCCAGGTACGCCATGGAGAGCCTGTCCATCCAGGAGTTAATCGGTCCTGATTCAGCTACATAATCTGCATCCCGCCCAATCTACTATGCTTCAGCCGCGTAGTCTTCCCGAACCACGTATTAACAACCCTCCTTGTTATTCCAGACAGCCTACTGAATGCCGAGCGTTTTCGACACAGTGCAAAGTGTTTTTTCCTCTCCAACCCACAACCTATGCCGAGGACCGCTCCAAGGTAGCTTTTGTGCTTTCTCTCCTGACTGGGCGGGCACATGACTGGGGAGCGACAGTGTGGGAGTCAGAGGCCAGCTGTTATGAACAGTTTTCTTTAATTATTGATGATTAAGATTATTATTATTATTAAGATTATATGATTATTTATTTCTTTTTTGATGATTTATTTGTCGACTGCTCTTCTCTGTCTGCATGTCCTCTGTCTGTGGACATGAGGCATCTCGACAACTTGTGACACTTCGCCAGGGGAGGTGGTCTGCTGCCGATTATGCAATAGAGTTCCGCACCTTGGCGGCCACTTGCGAATGGAATGAGCAGGCTCTCACCACTCGATTTTTGGAGGGTCTCTCTGGGGAGATCAAGAAAGAGATTCTAACTCGTGATCTGCCAACCCGCTTGGCCATCCGCCTCGACAAGCACTTTGTTTTGCATTCTACCAATACTAGCTTGTCTCTACCTCTCTCTCTCTCTGTGTGTGGTGTGTGTGTGTGTGTGTGTGTGTGTGTGTGTGTGTGAAATGCAGGGCCTATGTAACAGGGGGAAGGTCAGGATGATTTCAATGGCCTTGATCAGAAAAGGAGCTAATCATGATAAAAAGAGGGGCCCAACCATATCTGGTCCATTTGTTTTTAGCCAGAACTGAACCAAAACAGTATCTTGTATAGTTATTATATGTATTCTGTAAAGGGCTGATGGCCCTTAAGTGACCCATGTGGCTGTTAGAGCAAGGTATTATTCAACCATATAGACCAATTTGGAGTAGACATCACAGTTACATCACTTACAGCTTCATGCACATTGTGGTGGCAGAAAAACACTGGGAACAAGTGGAGGGAAATGGTTAAAATCCATGGAATAAGATAAAAATGTATTGCTGTGCCTTTGGATGTCAGAATCGGAATACAAATCCGAAGATTTTTATAGAATATTGTTGTCAAAGATGCCATTTGAAGCTAAACACAGATGTTTAAAAGGACAGACATGCTATGATGACTTTACTTTTAAAGCATACATTTGATTTAAACAATATGGGGTAGGTCTACATAATATTCACATATGCAATTCATAGGGGACATATTTTATTAGTCCTACAGTTACAGCATGAAATACTATTTAAACCTACAACATTTTACATAACATTTACCTATTTTTCTCACAATTCTGATATTCTTTTTTTTTTTACAAATGCAAGTTTATATCTCCTAGTTCTGAATTTATAACTCAATTTAACTCAATAATTGTCACGCTCCACCGGTAGCAAGGAACGAGGAGTTGAATCAATAACCTTTATTTTACTGACCAACTCGGGGAACAAGGAGGAAGACAAACAATATCGGACACCAGACACGGGAAAAACTAAGGCTTAAGAACACTAAGGAATCACATGAGGAAAACTGGAACAGGTGAGGAGTAATCAAACACAGACGGGGACTAATGAACTAATTAACAAAACTAGGACAGGAAAACCAAATATGGGCACGGAAACACAAGGAAGCACATGAGAACACAAGACACAGGGAAACAAAGTCTGACAATAATAGTGAGTTTGTCAATTATTAGAAAAAAAGCCAGAAGTGTGGTATATAAACTCATTCTAAGCCAAGGAGAAAGGAGAGAATAAGTTGTTTTTCCAAGGAGAAAGGATGAGAATGAAGTTGTTTTTCTTATCTCTGAGATATAATCTCTGATGTGCAAGAATAAAGTGAAAATATGAAGTCAAATTTACCTTTTTTTATAATTTTGCTTAATTATATGGCTTTCACATACAGCTGTTTGAAAATGATTCCGTTCTGCAGTCAGATAGGCTCTGCCTACAAAAACGTCTTCACTGTTTGCAAACACCAACATCGGTCTATTTACTCCACACCTATACTGAGGTGCCCCTCTCGATTTCAACCAAGAAATAACTGCCCTACCCACAGTGATTTCAGCCACTGCCGACCCCCCAGTTTTGCTCAATGAAACATTTTGACTGTCTCCTCTTTTGACGGACTCCTCTCAAAGACAAAGGCAGTTCATTATACAGATTATCAGAGAGCAATGCAACCTGTTTCCAGTTCAACTTTGTTGAGCACACGCCAAACGTAGTCCAATCGCAGCTAAATTTGTTTTGTTTCCATTTCTCATTAAGGAGAGTTGACTGGGAGGGTGAGAGCAGAAGATTTCAAAAGTCCAAAAATAAGGGCCACCCTAACCTCGGCCCATTACAGTTTGTATACCGGTACAGCAGGTTCACAGATGATGCCATCAACTGTACCCTACACACTGCCCTCTCCCACCTGGATCTGAGGAAAGGGATGTATGTGTGAATTCTGTTTATGGATTATATCTTTACCTTTAACAGCATCTTCCCTTCACATCAAAAATCTCCAGAACATAAGTCTGAACCCTTTCATCTGCCTCCCTCAGTTTTAATCCCACTATGGTGACTACACGGCCAAAAACAGCTGAAACAAACTGATGTAGTTCGCTGACAACACAGTGGTGGTAGGCCTTGTAAGTACTTAGATAAACGGGACATCCTCTATGGTGTCTCATTAACAGTCTCTCCCTGAATGTTACCATCTCACAGAAGATCTCGCCTATAAAACATTTACACTCATCCATCAGGCATTCAACACCCAGGACAAAAATTATTCTGAGTGCTCCCATCAAGTAAGTTCTGCTGGATCCTGAAGACAAATACAGACTAAGAAGGAGTTCGTAACCTCAGGCAATCCGGCTACTGAACAAGGACAATTGGAGAGTCTGCATACCCAGACACATACAGAAATTGCACTAAATACATACAATTCAGCTTCGGTATACATTGTAGAGTGTTTATATATTGTGAAAAAAAATTATGTGTACCTTTTTTCTTATTTCTACCATATTCTATTTTCTACCTGACAGGCAGACACATGCAGAAATTGCACTATACTGTAGGACTACAGCTTCTGTTTACATTGTATAGTTTTGTATATTTTGGGGGACATATTTATAAACATGTGTAAATCACTGAAAGATTGTATAATAGTAACTTTACTGCCTCTATATTTATTTATATATGTAGTATATATAATATATTAAATATATATATATATACTTTAATCTTTCTACTATCTTCCATACATTTTGTTTTCATTTTATTGTTTTCTTCTTTTCTTTTACATTTAATTATTATTTGTATTATTATTATTATCATCATCATCGTGTATGTGAATGTCCTTCATTCATGGTTGTTTCTGTTTGTTGTTGCACTGTCAGATGAGGAATTAAAGAAAAACATTTAACCACATAACACATGTATGTAATATTTATATGACCATTAAATAACTCTTGATATCTTTCCTACTGAAACTTTTGGTGCAGGATTTGCTGCTAAAATGAGGGTAGAAGTCACTAAATTCAAGGGTTCATTTACTCCATACTGTGAATGGTTAATCTATGATGTGAAACATGTGAAAAGTATAAAATAATAATATAAAACTGTTTGTATTATTAGTCTAATTATGTTTGTTTATTTGTGAGCTTAATTGAAACCAACTCATTTTATTGATAATCAATGCAGAAATATTGCGGATATTTTCACAACCACCAATCTTATTTGCAGATATAAATGTGCTTTATGAAGAGAAATAACCCGTTGTCAATCACTGCACATTGTGCATGCATAATCTTAAGAAAAGATAACAATAGGATTTAGTTCAGCATTTGCACATCAGTTAACAATAAATTTAAGGCGGTTGTACATTATAACAGTCGGAAAAACATTAAACATCACTGCGTAACTCCCACAGTCATTTGTTGTTTTCACGCATAATATTGTTAGGTTTTGGCAGGAACTATATTATCTTCTAGTGTAAGAATTTCACTGAATAAATTGGCTCATTTTTGTGTAGTGCTCATATTGCTTTTGTAAGCTGATTCAATATCCCCATATGACGCTACTCTCTCTCTCTCTCTCTCTCTCTCTCTCTCTCTCTCTCTCTCTCTCTCTCTCTCTCTCTCTCTCTCTCTCTCTCTCTCTCTCTCTCTCTCTCCAAACACTCAATGCACTCTAGGGAGTAACGCACTTGTACGTTTAGTATTGACGAGATTGTACATGCACCAACAGACTGGAGTAACTTGCGCCGTCATGAAGGTTAGTAAACCTGCTTAAATACTAAATGTTTTTTAATATTTCTAGTGATATGAATTGCGAAATATTGTTAATTGTTGTTTGTTTTTATGGCACTATTTTGAATAAAATGTATAGGAAGCATAAAACCTAGTGCAATCTGTTATTTATTTTCCGCTAAAGACCCTGACAGTTCCCGTAAGCTCCAGGTGGACACTGTTGCTGAGCGCGTATCTGACGCTGACTGCGAGCGCGGACTGTGGCGAAGACTGCGCGTACTGCTCGCAGCAACTGCCTTTTCAACTCATAAAAATACACTCAATAGTAAGTCTACTGTTTTAATGCACGTACATATATAAATAAAACCGCGTATATGTGAAGAAAACGGGATGAAAGTGGGCTACTTATTGGGAATTCAATCCCGTAAAAATACAAAATTATGGGCTATTCAAAGTATCAATGTCTGATCTGAAGCGCCCCTTTGCTAAAGTATTAGGCTACTATTAATTTTTATTCAAGCTATTTGCATACATGTTTACATAAGTCTTTTTATAGGCCTATTTGTTTAATTAAAACAAATAAACTGTGATTTCATTAATTGTTGCAACACTATGGAGAAGCTAATGTATCAGATAGTCAAATTGTAAACTATTATTAAATTAGCAAATTTATTAAGTAATTCGTCCACAATGACTGATTCGAAAAAAAGATGATAGGCTACGCACCAACTCTTAGAAAAAGTCGAATAGACATTTTAGAAGATTTTTTTTTTTCTAAGAACATTTCATATAGGCCTATTCTATGTACTATAGGGTCTATGATTATTTATTGTCAGCAGTGTCAACAAATATTGTGAATATAAAATTATTTTTTACAGCGATTTACATGGCCAGGATAGACATTTCTGGATTTTACATCCATATGTAGACTATTGATGTGATCAAGAACTGATCTGAGAAAAAAAAAAACGTCTGAAATCGTGAAACGCACCAGACTGTTTGTGAGACAGACCACCGCTAGGCTGCACTAATTTACCCGAAATCCTACCTTGAAGAACAGCGAGCTGAGTCAAAATTGCTTAGCCGGAACAAAAAGATGTTCTCCGCTGTTAATATTAATCACCCAATGGCTCAAAAGAATAATAGCGTGATCAAGTAATTTAAATTGTATAGCAGAATCTTATACATCTTAAAATATCTATAGACCTACTTTATTTAAAACAACAGTTCATAAGATCTTACACTTTCTGTTAATAATTTTCATATAGCCTAAGTCTGGAACTCTGGCATTCTTGCAGAACAATTAAGTGTTAAGTGCTCAAATAAATGTCAGCAATTGTAACATTTTGCCAAAATAAATGCATATAAAACTCTGACATCACATTTAGGCTGTTTTTATTGAGTGACGCGCACACGCACACACAGACACACACAAACACAAAGATTTTAGAAAAAAAACATCGATTTTAATTTGTTTTAGACAAAAAAAAAGCATGTGGGAGGGAAAATAACAGATTTTCAATTTTGGCTGAATATAATGGATGTGCTCTTGTCAATGTGTGAACATTTTATGTAAACAGAATTATACATGTGTTGTCCTGTTATTTGTGCTTGTGTTATGGATTTTAGTATTTAGTTTCAACATTTATAATTGGAAGACCTGACCAATTATGAATGCAGCAGATGAACTCATGAGCTTTCGACAAGGTATGAACACCATTGTGTCCTACACATAATCGTTCTGTGGTCTGGCTGGCTATGTGAATTTGAAGGGATTGTGTGCTTAAACACTTGTTTTGAATAAAAAATCACGATATGTCCCAGCCCCTCTGATTCCACCGTGGTAATTTGCTTTTCTGCTGTGGTGCTCTGATCTGCCAACACCCCTGTGGTCTCGTTCTCTGCTGAGGTAATCTTCTTATCAGCCATGCTGGTCTCTGGCTTTGCTGTGGTGTTCTGGTCTCCTGATCTCCTGTGGTCTCCAGTTCCTCCATTGCCGCAGAGCCCAGGCCTACGTTTACCTCAAAATCCTGGACCATCGTCCTGTCACCCATCGGCTGAAATGTGATTCTTGTTTTGTTGTCCTTTGGCATGACAGGAGCTATTCCTGGTATATACAGTATATGCCATATATAAGCCCTAGTGTTTACGTTCTTTATGTGTCAGGACCTGTTCTTACGTGGAGGTTAAGTTTTGGCTCTGTTTTGTTTTATACGTTTCCTGGTTCCAGTCTTTTGTGTACTTTTGTAATTTTATTATAGCATAATGGGCAACTGGATCCTGCTCTCTCATGTTTCTGAGTTCGACAAATGTTATATTATTTAAAAATTGATGTTTGTGTGTCGGAGAGACTAGGGTATTGGTGTATGTTGTTCAAATTCAGTATGTCACTCTGTATTAGTGTTTCCATGGTTTCCCACAAGCTTAGCACACACTCCACACCTACTCATCCCCATATCACCCAAAACACGCTCACTCATTTGCATTTTGCCCAGTTATGAATTGGGAGATGAAGGCTGAGTGAGAAACAAAGTATGTTTGAGCAAGTGTTTCATATCCTCTTTTAACGTTAGTGTCTGGGCAAAAGAGACATCCATTATTTTATACAAATTTTCTGTATGTCTCATTGACTATATTATCACGTTTTTCACAGGAATGCGTGGTGGAGTGTGAGGAGCATCTGAGTACAGGCAGCTCTTGGAGTTTGTGCAAACGTTTTATGCAGAACGCTGATAACACTCCTGGGGGTAACCGAGCATCCACAGAAACGGAACTCTTGGACTCCCAACAGCACCCAGTTGACAAAAAATATGGTGGCTTCATGAAGCGGTATGGGGGGTTTATGAAGCGTTATGGAGGATTCATGAAGAAAACTGCTGAGCTCTATGGGCTGTGGCCAGAGGATGTTGACTATGGCAGAGCAATTCTGACAAATCATGATGTTAAAACGCTGGCCAATCAAGTTAAGTCTGATGGCGAGAGGGAGGAGGAGGCTCTGACAGACGTCCTTGATTCAAAGGGAGAAGCACAGGGTGTAAAGGGCATGGCAAAACGTTATGGGGGCTTTATGAAGCGGGGACAGCTTTATGATTTGGAAAGTGGGGTTAAGGCACTACAAAAACGATACGGGGGCTTCATGAGGCGTGTAGGTCGACCACAGTGGTGGCAGGAGTCTAAACGCTATGGAGGCTTCTTAAAACGCTCCCAAGAGGAAGATGAAGATGAAAATTCACCAGAGATAGAAAAGAGGTATGGTGGATTCATGGGATATTAAGATGGTCTTTTCTCCTGTGCCCTAGTCCACTTCCTCTCTAGCCCCTTAGATACCACCTGAGAACCGAAAGAGGAGACACGCTTTAAATATGCTCATAATGTTTTTAATGAAGTGTTTATGTCTTTATTGTGGTGATATGATTTAATGTGAATAAGACATATTAAAGACCTCAAAGACCATGGATATATTGTCTTAACAATACATATTGGATCTGAATTAAAATTTACATTTACAAGTTGTGTAGCAGATTTTAATAATCATGATTACCTACTTCTGACAAATATTGTATCACAACAATTGTCATTTTTTATCAAATCTACAATTCTGGTTTGCATAAGACAGTGAGGAATTGTTTTGAGAAAACAAGACATACATTTATTTCTCCATTACATAGTGATTATTTCTTCATGACACTTGTCTTTTACCATGATGTATATTTTTTGGGGTACTAGTCTGAATATTGTCATTTGCTCTATAGCTTGAATAAACTGCTCGAAACTGCACTAGAATGTGCGTCTTGAGTATAAATGCCTTTTTTGTGCACAAAACATCAGCATTTTCTATCTGAGGTTTGTGCCTCAGCAGCATTTTGTTAGTGACTAAAAGCAAGTTTCATTACCTCTTCTGAATTGTGCTGAGATTATGATTCGGACCAAACACGCTTATTTGAAGTGTTAGTGTAATTGCATGTTTTATTATGTGAGTTAGAAGTGAAAAGCACTTATACTAATGGCATGACTATCATGGAACTCGTACAATCAAGGCAAAAGGTAGTACACTTTCAGGGGGATTTGAATTTGTGAAGTAATTTTCAAAAATATTATCCTGCATGGACAATTCACCATGCAAGGCCTTTATTATACAGATTAATCACCACTAGTGTGAAGAACCAATAAATAAAGCATGCTATCACTGTGTCTAGCCTATTTTAATGTATTTTACACGTGGCATATCTAAGCCAGATATCTCTTACCTTTGATCCTTAGCTTAACCCTGTGATTGCTAAACAAGAGGTCTGCCATGCATTAATTAAATGTCTTATTTATACAGTTGGGGGCAGAATTGAACAAGTAGGTATAACCGCAGTCCGGAGATCTCCAAAATGGGGCGTGAACTCCAAAAGTGGGCAGAACCTCCAAAATAGGGCGGGGTCTCTTCACGCAAAGACTTTCACCATTGGCTCTGGCTTCAGCCAATTGTTATTGACATACATTTCAAAATAACACTTTATAAATTAAACATTGTTTCTAGTTTATCTAAAATAAAATATGCTGTATAAATCAATATTCTCCATGACACTGCCCTGATCTCACTTCCTGTATGGCCGTGGCCGTGCTGCTGAGTTTCCGTTTGTAGCTCCGTGTAGATTAGTTTTTCTGTTAAATCTCTATCTTACTTTCACTCTCTGTTTAAGTAGTAAAATATAACTTAATTCCCACCATATTTCTGATATTATCTATCAAGCTAATCTAACTAATTTGATTGTTCGCTTTTAATCTAAAACCGCGAGTGCAGCACATTAGCATTTGTTAGCCGGTTAGCTTGTCATTTGTGTTTCTACTCCCGTCTATTACTGTTTTCTTCTTTTTTTATTGCTCAGTTTCATTTCGCTCTTGCTCCGTTTTTCACAAGTTCATCAAACAACAGTGGTAAGTTAAGTTGGAATCATTCATCAATCACGGTGAGATATGGATTCTTGTCCTGCTATTGTTTTTTTGCACTGCTTGCCACATGTATAGTTTATCTATCTCTGTCAGCAGCGAAGGATTCACATGTGATAGATGCAAGGAAATAATTAGGCTGACAGAGAAGATTTTAGAACTAGAAACACGCATCCAAACTTTAGTTGAGGATAGTAAGAATGTGAGGGCTGTAGATACGGCTTTGGATGCGACTAGCTCAGGGAGTCCTGAACATTGTTCGGTTCCGGATGATCCTGTGCAACAGGGCAATTGGGTGACAGTGAGGCGGCATAGTCGCGGGTCAAAATACCGCTCTTCTGTTCCGATTAAAACATTAAACAGGTTCTCCCCACTCAGTGACGCACCCACTGAGAAACCTGATTAAAATGCTCTAGTTATTGGCGATTCTATTGTACAGAACGTGAAAATAGAGACACCAGCCACCATAGTCCATTGTTTACCGAGAGCCAGAGCGCCTGACATCTTGGCAAATTTAAAAGTGCTGGCTAATATTAAACGTAAATTCAGTAAGATTGTTATTCACGTCGGCACTAATGATGTTCGACTTCGCCAGTCAGAGATCACTAAATATAATGTTAAAGAGGTGTGTGGACTTGCAAATACGATGTCAGACACTGTAATATTCTCTGGCCTGCTCCCTGCTTACCGGGGCGATGAGATTCATAGCAGACTGTTGTTACTCCATTGCTGGATGTCTAAGTGGTGCCCACAGAATAACATAGGTTTTATAGACAACTGGACTAGTTTTTGGGGCAGACCTGACCTGTTGAAAAGAGATGGTCTTCATCCCTCCTGGGGTGGTGCCGCTCTCCTCTCTAGAAATATGGCACATAGTCTTAGAGTTCGTACTTGACTAACTAGGGCCCAGGTCAGGAAGCAGACAGACTGGCTAAACCGACCGTCTGCTAGCCACAGACATCACAGAAGTCATATATATATATACAGTGGTTACGGAAAGTATTCAGACCCCCTTAAAATTTTCACTCTTTGTTATATTGCAGCCATTTGCTAAAATCATTTAAGTTCATTTTTTTTCCTCATTAATGTACACACAGCACCCCATATTGACAGAAAAACACAGAATTGTTGACATTTTTGCAGATTTATTAAAAAAGAAAAACTGAAATATCACATGGTCCTAAGTATTCAGACCCTTTGCTGTGACACTCATATATTTAACTCAGGTGCTGTCCATTTCTTCTGATCATCCTTGAGATGGTTCTACACCTTCATTTGAGTCCAGCTGTGTTTGATTATACTGATTGGACTTGATTAGGAAAGCCACACACCTGTCTATATAAGACCTTACAGCTCACAGTGCATGTCAGAGCAAATGAGAATCATGAGGTCAAAGGAACTGCCTGAAGAGCTCAGAGACAGAAGTGTGGCAAGACACAGATCTGGCCAAGGTTACAAAAAATTTCTGCTGCACTTAAGGTTCCTAAGAGCACAGTGGCCTCCATAATCCTTAAATGGAAGACGTTTGGGACGACCAGAACCCTTCCTAGAGCTGGCCGTCCGGCCAAACTGAGCTATCGGGGGAGAAGAGCCTTGGTGAGAGAGGTAAAGAAGAACCCAAAGATCACTGTGGCTGAGCTCCAGAGATACATTCGGGAGATGGGAGAAAGTTGTAGAAAGTCAACCATCACTGCAGCCCTCCACCAGTTGGGGCTTTATGGCAGAGTGGCCCGACGGAAGCCTCTCCTCAGTGCAAGACACATGAAAGCCCGCATGGAGTTTGCTAAAAAAACACCTGAAGGACTCCAAGATGGTGACAAATAAGATTCTCTGGTCTGATGAGACCAAGATAGAACTTTTTGGCCTTAATTCTAAGCGGTATGTGTGGAGAAAACCAGGCACTGCTCATCACCTGTCCAATACAGTCCCAACAGTGAAGCATGGTGGTGGCAGCATCATGCTGTGGGGGGTGTTTTTCAGCTGCAGGGACAGGACGACTGGTTGCAATCGAGGGAAAGATGAATGCGGCCAAGTACAGGGATATCCTGGACGAAAACCTTCTCCAGAGTGCTCAGGACCTCAGACTGGGCCGAAGGTTTACCTTCCAACAAGACAATGGCCCTAAGCACACAGCTAAAATAACGAAGGAGTGGCTTCACAACAACTCTGTGACTGTTCTTGAATGGCCCAGCCAGAGCCCTGACTTAAACCCAATTGAGCATCTCTGGAGAGACCTAAAAATAGCTGTCCACCAACGTTTACCATCCAACCTGACAGAACTGGAGAGGATCTGCAAGGAGGAATGGCAGAGGATCCCCAAATCCAGGTGTGAAAAACTTGTTGCATCTTTCCCAAAAAGACTCATGGCTGTATTAAATCAAAAGGGTGCTTCTACTAAATACTGAGCAAAGGGTCTGAATACTTAGGACCATGTGATATTTCAGTTTTTCTTTTTTAATAAATCTGCAAAAATGTCAACAATTCTGTGTTTTTCTGTCAATATGGGGTGCTGTGTGTACATTAATGAGGAAAAAAAAATGAACAAATGATTTTAGCAAATGGCTGCAATATAACAAAGAGTGAAAAATGTAAGGGGGTCTGAATACTTTCCGTAACCACTGTGTATATATATATATATAACTTTTTACTCACCTTCATTGCTCGTTGTGCTCATTTTAATGCAACAATAATTATATTTATATCGATTCCAGTTCATCTGCTATAAGGAATGCAAACACAGCGTGATCTACTATGGCTGACGTAAATGCAGGAAACTACGGGAGACACAGGGTGTCCGACCTGACGGCTCCTTTTTCAGCTCCTCCTTTGCCTGCAAGCGGCTACTCACGGCGACAGGTCTGTGTGGCGCTGCATGAAGTCGAACACACCTTATGTCTTCGAGCCGGTCACATGACTGAAAGCTATGAATAGCAGGATGGATTCTGATTGGATGTCAATGTTTGTATCGTTCATCAGCTGGGGGAAAAATAATTCTGAAAGTGATTCCAACCATATAGTTTCTCTGTAAACGTATCGTTATAGTTGTGTTGTGGACTCTATTCTTTATTGAGAACGATTTTTAGTAGTTTATAGTTTATCGTCCTTGGAAGGCACGTGCAGAGTGTGTGTGGGGGGGAGGGGGTGCTTGAGTATCTGCCCCTTTTCCCCTTGATGCCCAAAATGCCCTTTTGTCAAGGTAATTTTTATTGTATTTTTTTTCTTTTGTGAAGGCCTACCCAATCTAACAATTAGTAAAAATTAATTCATAATAATTTAGCCGTAAATAAAATTATCCACATGATGACCTTTCTCCTGAAGATCTCGCGAGATCATCCAGGACGATCCCTGCATCCCTCACGTTCAGACACCTTTAGTAATTTAGGGCACCAGGAAGGCTTCAATAACGTCCGCGGCTGACTGTAAGTGGAGTTCGCTTCGAGTCTGAATGAAACATGCACTGCACAAGAGTGTTTAGCTCTCCTGATATTCACATCTCCTCATTTTGGATACGAATAAAACGTCAGGTCTCTTTTAATTTAAATGTAGATTTAAATCTAAACCTCTATGTGAAAACACCTGCTCGAGCTCGAATAAAGTGCGAGGGGCGAATTTATCTTTTATTAAAATGAATATTAAATATAAAAAATGCAACTAACGTAGTTTACATACATCAATAAAATAAAGGTGCTTGTTCTCTTTCGTTCTTGCTGTTTAATTGGGAAAAGTTTAAAGCGCGTTGAGGTGTCTTGTCTTTTTTATGTTATCTGACTAAAAACTATTCATACTTTGAACTATTATTATTACAGTATTTATTTAAAAAACGCAGTGTCTTAAAAATAATTATCACAACACTGGTAAAACAGGCTTATACTGATTTTCTCGTTCTGCGAATTATACTTATCAATCCTGTTTTTATAATCATTATCATTCAAAAAAATTATAAATTCAGAAGAATAGAATTCTATTTTAAATAAGACAGGAATATTTTTTCTACAACAACAATAGTGTTTACAACAGCAAAACCACCATACCCTGTAAACTCTACTACAACAACAACAATAATAATAATAATAATATAATTCCAGAGCAATTAAGAACTGCAAAAAAAATGTCTTTAACATTTAAACTTAACTTGGTCTTTTCTGTTCTGTGTTTCTTTTTCAAACCTGCGTCATGGCATTTGCTGCTGTATCAATACAGAAGCATCCATACACATATCAGCAAGGAGCACAGCCCTATTAAAAGCCGTGTTCCATGTGCCCCTTTTACACTTTGAGCACCTGCCCCTCCAAAGGTCTCTGCACGGCCCTGGTCCTTGGTGTGAACGGGCCTTTAGGGGCTATGGAAGGCAGTGGTATCAAGACAATATATAGGCTAACCTTTGTTCTGTGAATGTGAGAAGTCTCATGATATTCACAAGTATCTTTCATACACTGTTTATTTGGAGTGCAACATAATAACCAAATGCTTGTTCAAACCAAGGATGATACTGTAACAGACAGAAACATTCAGTTTATGTATGCTGCAGTCCTGTTTTTAGCCAATCATTCGTCAGCTGGACAAAATTCACAGTAAGTGATCTCGATTATTTTGTTAGGCTATATCTGATATTAGTGATCCTCCGCTATTCTATTCTATTCTATTCTATTCGATTCTCTCTCTCTCTCTCTCTCTCTCTCTCTCTCTCTCTATTTGGTAAACTAGTAAACTATATGGTTATTGTTATGCTTATGGTTATCAATGTTTGCTTGAGCAGACCTTTTATAATATTGTTACAGAACAAGTTTTACCATCCTGACAATAGCTTATAAAATATTTGTAAATGTCGCATATTAATTCCACCACCATAATAAAATGAGCTGCCTGCAGCTGTAGTTCACTTTATGAATTTATTCAAGGCAAATTATAATGGTTTAATTCAATAGTCAGACAGTTTATTTTATCCTAGGCGCGTTGTTAAGGAAACTCTTGGGCGTCAAATGGTTAAACATATGCCGCGCCCATCACATCCTGTCCCGTTAGTAGGCTGCTCTCGCTACACAAATACTGAACTTTGTCTTTCGGTAAACACGAAGTGTAATAATTGGACAGCCAGAGCGAAGGTCGATAATCCATCCACTCGGTTAAATGCTAAATGAACGGAGCAAACCTGTTGTTGTATTAGTAAGCGCTAATCGAAAAGAGTGAGGTAAGACACCAGTTGTTGCGCATTAATAGACAACGACTAACGTTACATGATAAGTTTTGCCTAAATTCTTATTTTGTGATGACGTCGTAAACTTAGCCTACTATTGTTGAAAATGTTTATAAACTTGCTAAACGTATAACCATTGTCTCTAGGATCTATTCATCATCATCATGAACTTTCTCTTGGAGACTCTTCAGGTGCTTTTGATGTCACTGGTCTACAGCTTAGAAGCATTCGTTAGGTTATTTATACCGCCTCGAAAGAAGAATGTGACCGAGGATATCGTGTTGCTGACCGGGGCGGGCAGCGGCATAGGTCGCCTCATGGCCCTGGAGTTCGCGCGCCTGGGCGCTCGCCTTGTGCTGTGGGATATTAATGAGGACGGTAATAAAGAGACTGCTCGTATGATTAAAGAAGCGCACGGAGCGCGAGCGTACACATATACCTGCGACTGCAGCGACCGTGAGGACGTGTACAGAATCGCAAACCAGGTAGAATACACGGTTTCACTTCAGAACAATGACATATATTAGGCTACACTACATGTAATCTTCCGTCTACATACTTAAGTAACTGCAGTGCAGAGGAGGAAAGAGTACGAACATATTCTACTCAAGTAAAAGTACCATTACATTAATTAAAATTTACTTAAGTACAAGTAAAAAGTAGCTCATTTAAAATTTACTCTGAATAAAAATTACTTAGTTACATTTTAACCGTGGGAGGGACGAGAAATGGTATAGGCTAACACCTGATTCACACATACTCCGTTTGCAGTGCTTTGCGTATTTTTTCCGCACCAACGAATCAGAGCGTTCACACAATCTCACTGCGCAGTTGGGGTCTGGTAGTGCGTTTCAGGAGCGGTGCGGCTGCAGCAGTGCAGCTATCGTTTCCGCACAGAGTCTATTTTTGCTGTGCTGCATGCACTGAATTGAAGTGACAGCGCTTTGTTCACGGTATATATTTACATGGATTGACAAAATGTAGTAATTTCACAATAAATATATATAATTAAAGTCTACTATGTTTAACAGGCGTTTTAGCTAGGTTTAAAACAAATAAAAGTGCACATTTAGATAAACAAGGCAACATATGCACGTGTGTCTTGTGGAGGTCGAAAAAGAAAGTTATTTAAGACCTGCAGGACTGTTTGTAATTAAGATTTAAATTTAGGCACGAGAGGCGGCTGTTTCTGTCACAGTGCAAAGTTTTAATATAAAATATTTGTGAAAAGTATATGCTGTGTTTAAATGTGTTTGCACTTGCTTGAGCAACTTGATATACAAATCTAGAAGATCGCTTTTTGTGTAACATTTTAAATGTATAGTATTGAAGTAGAATTGGTAATAAAAAAATATAAAAAAATCCTAATTTACTAATTTTGGCGCCCTATGGATCGGCGGCGCCACTAGCATTAGCCTATTCCGCCTATGCCACGGGCCGGCCCTGCGTGTGCGTATGCTGTTCAACAAAGTTCAACTTCAGCCGAATACGCAGAGTTTCGTTTTTAGCTGGGTCTGCACCATAACGCCTGTCTTGTCTGTCTGCATATTTCTTGTGATTTTAGCGCCAGTTTGTTCTTCTGCCCATTATTTACAGCAGTAGGCCTAGTTTCCAGAGAGCGATTTATAAAAAAAAAATTACTCAGTAATTAATGTTTTAAAATGTGGCAAAGTACAATACTTAAAACAAAATATACTTAAGTAAAATTACAGATTTAAAAAAATCCTTTAAAAAGTAGAAGTAGGCTACACAAAAAAAGCTACTCCATTACAGTAACGCGAGTAAGTGTAATACGTTACTTTCCACCTCTGCTACAGTGTACATAGCTGACAACTGGACATAGACCTAGACACAGTATATATGTCACAATCATGTTTTAGGTGTAGTTATCTGTACATTTTAATGGCATTTGCCTTTAAATTTATTTGAGGTCAGGAAAGGAATGTCATTGTGTGCCCACAGGACCTACACAACTGCCAAATTTGTAATGACCATAAACATTATGACTATAAATATCCTCTCTCTTTTGCTTAAACGTTTATTTTCAGTACACTGTAAAATGTTTTAGCATTATAACAGTGTCTATTAATAAGTTTGAATGGTTTCAGCTTGATTTTCTTAATTCGTAAGTATCAAAATGGTTGAAAAACCACAATGAACTGCTGTAACTAAGTTCGACTTTGGCACCTCTTTGATATTTTCAACTTTAGGACAGTAATCCCTTAAGTGTTACATTTTAGCGAGTTTACATTTTGACAGTCTAATAAGATCTTGCGTAATTCATGATCAATCCCTTTGTTTTATTAAGGTAAAGCGTGAGGTTGGTGATATCACAATTTTGATAAATAATGCAGGAATCGTTACTGGGAAGAAGTTCATGGAATCTCCTGATTCACTCATAGAGAAGTCTATGGAGGTCAATAGTCTGGCACATTTCTGGGTATGTATACTATCCATCCATCCATCCATCCATCCATCCATCCATCCATCTATCCATCCGTCTGTCTATTTGCCTCTAAATAATGCTAAAACAAAGCATGCATGATAGCCTATATCTCCTCTTAGATGTACAAGGCATTTCTGCCAGCAATGATTGCTGCTAACCATGGCCATTTGGTCAGTATTGCAAGCTCCGCTGGGCTTATTGGAGTAAATGGACTGGCAGGTAGATGTTCTCAGTTAACAATGTAAATCTCTCACTTAGAAATAAGTACACATTTCATATGACAGTTGTGCTTGTGAATGTTTTGTACAGATTATTGTGCAAGTAAGTTTGCTGCAGTTGGCTTTGCTGAGTCTATGGCACTAGAGCTGCTGGCCATGGGCTGTGATGGAGTGAAGACCACCATAGTCTGCCCATTTTTCATTAACACTGGCATGTTTGATGGTGCCAACACAAAGTAAGATACATACTGTTTCTAAAAAAATAAACATAACCTACTTTTCCTGCCTAATTAACCAAACATGTTCTGTATTGCTCAGGACACTGTGTTTTATTATATATATATATATATATATATATATATATTTATGATAAACCTGTGGACATGGCTGCATAATTTATGAATGCTAGATCTGTGATAATGTAGCATGTACAATCTGCACCAGTACATTTAAGAAGCATGTATAGCCGCGGTAACTTATTTTAACTGGGGGGTGCTGGTGGGCAGGGCTTGCTGATGGGGCGGGGCCACGTTGGGGGATTTTAGACAAAATCCTAATATTAAACAGCCCAAACTCTTATAGATTAACATACAAATAAATGAAGATTTATTCGAAACAATATATATTTGTGCTTTTGTGATTTTAGTTCAATAATTCCCCAATTGTAAGTCGCTTTGGATAAAAACGTCTGCAAAATGACTACATTTCTTTAATATTTCTATTATTTAAGGGGAATTTACTAAACATTAACATCAATGATATGCCAATGTTCAGAAACAACAAAGTGCAAATGTACTAAAATAAGAGATTCATTCATCATAGACTGCAGACAGCTGTACTTATTATAGCCTAAATTAAGCTTTTTTAGAGTGCTCTAAAAAAGACTCATGCTAGACTGAATTCTGACTGATATTAGACTGAATTCAGTCTAATTCAGAGTTAGACTGATATTCTTTGATAGTGTAAATTTGAATAATTGTGGACATGCGGACATGTTTTTTAATTTTTTTTATTAAACGTGATCAGGTTAAATACTAATTCAGTCTAATTAAAATATTTTATGACATAATATGGAAGGCTACTTGCCTAAAACATTTTGATTTGCATGGTTAATAGATTACATTAGGCTATAGTGGTTTGAGCGTGGTTGATAAGAGACTAGAGCGCAGTTAAAGAGCTGTGTTTATGTGATTGTCGGTGGCCGTCTTGAGAAGCGAGAAAGCTTCGGAAGACAGCTCATAAAAAGAACAAAGATGTAAATGGTTTTTACAAGTCGGAATGTAAAATTAATCACGTGAACATTTCACATGAAATTCAGTGAGGGGGAGATGTGGGCAAGGAAAATACAGCCTCATATTTCTGGTCAGTTTTATATAGGCCTATAATTAACCACAAAACTATCACAAAAATCAAGTAGACTATATTGGGGATGATCAAGGGGAAAAATCTCAGTCCCGGGCCTTACGGCAGGGGGTGCTGCAGCACCCTCAGCACCCCTAGTTCCCACGGCCATGGAAGCATGTGCATTTACATTTATTAATTTCTGTCATGACAACTCTCAGAGAGTTTAGCATGGTAATATACATGCTATTATTAATGTGTTTGGTCTTTTTTGGCGGCATAGATCTACTGCTGCGGCAGAGCAAGTACAACTGCCAGTACATCGACAGACATTCTGCTGTGAGCATGTAAAAAATACTGCTGCTGCACATATAACATATATGAAATAACCCCCATATGTAACATGCATAAAATTAACCTGTAGCAGATCTATACAGGTGGAGCTGGGGAAGGTGGAGGGTTTCTGAGCACGCTGCAACTGCTACAGCAAGCACTAGCCAAGTATTTAAATGTTGAGCAGCAAGCTCATTGGCTACTTATGTGAAAAGAAACCAATCAACTGCGCTATTTGAAAGATGATGTAATTACATCAGATTAGGGTTGGAAACTTTCCATGAGAACTTCGTCTGGGGAATTTCGGAAATATTCCAAGTTTGAAACTTACCAGAAATTTATGGGAATTAATTGAAAATTTGGGGAATTTTATAAAACTGTATCATATACAAACATAAATATAAATATTTTGTCTGAGCATAGGCTCGCATGTATGAAAATTAATACACACATTGACATTTTTTTACTTTTTTGGGGGGGCTTTTTCAGGATTTGATGAATAAAAGCTTATGAACAGTGTTTATTCATAATATAAATATTTTCTAACAATATAAGTCTTTACTACTAATTTGTATTAATTGAGCTCATCCTTGTTGAATAAAAGTATTAATTTATATATATATATAAAAAGATGCTGACCCCAAACTTTTTAATGGTAGTGTATTGTTAAAAAAGATTTATATTTTAAATAAATGTTCTTTTTTTTACTCTCTATTCATCAAAGATTCCGGAAAAAAGTAATAATAATAATAAAAAATAATAAGCAGCACAAATATTTCCAAAATTGATAATAAGCATATTAGAATGTTTGAAGAATCATGTGACACTAAAGACTTGGAGCAATGATGTTCAAAATTCAGCTTTGCATTACAGAAATACATTATATTTTAAATGTATATTATTATACAAAAAAATGCTGTGTTATGATCAAATAAATGAAGGCTTGATGTGCAAAAGATATGCAATGTTTAAAAACAGTAATATGTCCAAACTTTTGACCAGTACACTTCTGCATGATAACAGAAAATTTGCTAGCAGAAGAAGCATCATAGCTTGAGCTATATAGCACATATCTCATAAACTTTATAGCTACTGTTACGAATGAGCACAAGTATGCAACAGGCAGAGGCTCCAAATGCAGTTTAAGGTCCTTTAATGATAATCCACAGATATACGTCCAAAATACATGACATAACCAAGAAAGGGTCACAAGAAATACAGGGGGTAACACTTATCAACAACTCCCACAGACAATAGCAAATCGGGGCTTAATATACACAAACACAGGACCAAACAGGAAATGGAACACAGCTGAACCAGTTAGACACTAATGAAAACACAGCATGATGGGAAATGGATTCAAAGACCAGAACAGGCAGGAACACAATACACAGGAACGCCCTCTAATGTCTCACAGTGGTCCAAGCAACCGGGCGTGACAGCTACTGTATAAACACTTTTTGGTATTTACTAGTTAAACTTGAATCCCATAGATCAAATAAATGTACAATATCAAAACTTAGATGTAGTCTTTGGGCTCAAATGCAGCAAGTGTGCTTCATAGCAAATGGAGGGGAATCCTCTTAAGTGACTAGAGGGATTGTGTGTGGGGAAGGGTCATTTTTAGACTTTTTTATTATTATTATCTAACCTAAATGTTTTTTCAGTCAGTGTATTTGTTTTTACTATGGTATAGCCTAATTTAGTTGCACATTATATTATACACAGCACAAGGAAGTATTAAACTATTTTTTTGTAAAATTCATGTAATTAATATGAATACTTACCAAGATAGACATTTTGAAATTATCTGTGCATGTTATGGAGGAAAGCACAGTGCATGTAGTGGGTGTGGCCGCAATAGCCCTGCAGTAAACAATGTGCTGTGTGTGCATGTGATTGAGCAATGTGTAGGGTAGAAATAAAATAAATTGCATTGTTTTCAACTACATTTATGTTCCCAGTTCTTGCAATTTTGCAAATCTCCAGTTTATTACCATTAATTTCCGATAATTCCCATATATTCCTGTTAATTCCCATGGAAAGTTCCCAGTCTTGAAAATTTCCTGAATTTTGCAACCCTACATCGGAGTTAGAACATATTGGCCTGTGCCATCTAGAGTTTCATTACATAACTTTATATTTAATGGCTACTTTCATCCAAAGCAGCTTACAAATGAGAAATAAAAGTGTTTCATCCTATAGAAAGAATAACATGAGAAGTGCTAAAAATACAAAATCTACAAGAGTACATGCTAGAACAATAAGAAATGGTAAGCATAGAGCTTTCTTTTCAAAACATTTAACATCAACAGGATAATGTCATGTTCTTGAGGCAGTTTTTTTATGTCTTATCTTATATATAATATTATAAGGGAATCATATGTCTGTAGGGTTAGTAAGAGCATGCTACCAGTGAGGAACAATGTACATGAAATTCGTGAATACATGGGAACGTGATAATGTGTCTTTCTGTGGTGGTATGAGTCACAGCTCACTTTATAACTGTAGGTTTTTGGAGGGGATGTAAATTTGTATGAGTGGAGGTAAGAGAGTGCAGAGCCAGTGGCTGTTCTGCACACAAATATCGAACATACAGTGCACTTAAACATGCATTGTATTGTTATATAATATGTTGAAAAACATAGAAACAGTTGTATCCAGAGTTTCTGCATATCTATATGCATTATGCAATTTTAATTATCAACTGGATTATGATGAAATAAAAGTAACAGTGAGTTTGCTTGAGAAAGAGGCACTCATGTAGGACAGATATAAAATGACAAGAGGTCATGTAATTCACCCAGTGCTCTCTCAGATCTGTGTGCGAGTGTGTTTTTCTCTTATTCTCAACATGGAAGAGTGTTTGTTTGGAATTTATTGCTGGTTGAACTGTGGGTCACAACCCAAAGATGGGTTACATGTCTGTTTGCAGACAATAGGGAAAAAGCTATGCTAAATGCAACTAGGAATTATTGTCTAACATTTCTCACAATCAAAATGTGGGCTGCAGGTTGGTTCAGTGCATGAAAACACTGAAATTCAATGGTCAGTTTTCTTATTCAGCCTATATCATGTTAATAATTTTGTATATTGTAGGGTCTGTGTAGTTCACTCTAATATTAATATATTTCATTGTTTGATTCTAAGGAGGTTTTCGATGACATTTGTACATTTGTTTAATTCTAATTAAAACTAAAATGTGTTCAGCAAAGAGTGCT
This sequence comes from Ptychobarbus kaznakovi, assembly GCA_027422405.1. Lineage (NCBI taxonomy): Eukaryota > Metazoa > Chordata > Actinopteri > Cypriniformes > Cyprinidae > Ptychobarbus > Ptychobarbus kaznakovi. The sequence goes on from CM049798.1 coordinate 34,985,439, forward strand.
ACAGTATTATTGGTAACTACAAGTATTTACAAATTACATAAAATACCTCATAGATAGAGAATGTGTAGAATGTTTTTGAATGATGGATATGTGAATATTTTAGAACTGAATGTGGGAAGTTAATTGCCACTTGGAAGTAATATTTGGGCTTGTTGGGATTACTTATTATTCCTGTAGTTCCTCTTATCTGCTTTGTAAATGTCTTCAAAGACAAAGTGCTTATACTGGTGTGTGTGTTTTTGCAGATGGCCCAGAATCATGCCTATTCTTGAACCGGAGTATGCGTGTAGGAAAATTGTGGATGCTGTTAGAAGGGAACAGGTTTATGTTTATATGCCTCGATGCATCTACATTGCCATCGTTTTGAAGAAGTAAGTCATGCTGTACCTCAGTGTTAAAGATCTATTTTAATTTCATGTTTATCTATTATAATAACAGCATTTTAAGCTGTTATAAAATAGCCACTATGCTAAAGCTATACAACTTAAAGTGTGGTTTCGCCGTTGGCACAATTGGGTTTTAATAAAAAAATATCTATATAAACAGTAAAAAGGTTATTTTTTCTTATTGTGCTCTGACAATAAACAGGGATAATCTCAGTGCAGGTAAAACTGAGAAAGACTATTCATTGTTCATTTACAACAATGTGAGAATACAAAGCAAACTTATCTTTTAACCTCTCTGATCTAGGGTAGTCTTTCACCTGTCTCTTAACAAACAGTATGACAGACACATGCAAGAAAGTCTTTTTCTCAGTGAAGCCAAAATATAACGCTGCTTTCTGGCTGATGTGCAAGAGAAATAATTGAGAAATTTAAATTGTTTCATTTGTGTGTATGTGTGTGTGTTTCTTTCAGTTTGTATGTATAACATTTTCCATCTCTGTCTTGCTTTTACTCTGTCACAGTCTTTTACCCACTAAAATGGGTGTGCTGCTTGGTGAATATCTAGGAGCGTTCAACTTTATGGCTAAGTTCAAGGGCCATGGAAAAAAGAGCAACTAATTTCCACCACCAGAAGAATTCAGAACCAACCATTGGACCAGATGGACAAATCACAGAGAGATGTTTGAGGAAACAAAACAGTGTTCTGCCACAAAGAGAGCAAATGGAATGGTTACACATAAAACCATCATAAAAGCACTTCTTACATTCAGCACTGTTTTAACCATTACAATTAACCACAACCAGTTTTAATTTTATTATTATTATTATTTTTTAACAACAGCGATAAACTTATCTTGAGCCTTTTGCACATAATTTGCACCCAATAAACCATTGTGATGAAGAAAAATAGTATCTTTAGCTTTAGAGGTTTTATATTGTAGATGGTTATTTCTGTTTATTTTGTATGTATTTTTGATCAGGACCAAACTACTTTCTAATTACTTATTTAATGAGTGACTGGTTGTATTATGGAAGCAGTTGACTTGGCTTATTATTATGGCTCCTTAATAAATGTATAATAATAAAACATTGGTGTCACAAATCATCTGTTCTATGACTCTTATTTTGTGCATTGTTCATAGCTTTCCATTGTCCCTATGTTCTTAGTTCCTGTGCTCAGTTTCTGTGTCCTTGGTGGCCAGTGTTCCTTTGTTGGTTTCCATAGTTAATAATTTGCTGTGTTTGAAATGGCCCATATATCCTCATTCACTATTCCCTACGTTAGTCCACTAATATAGTCAACTTGAAGGAGTGAATGGAAACAAGAGAGCAAATTCACTGCGTCCACTGGAAGGGCTGCCACTTTTGCATAGTTTGTGGTTGTGGTTTATAATCATAACTTATCAAACTGGAAGCTCCAGTAAAAAATATTTATCTCAAACTCTATCAAGTCAAGTCACCTTTATTTATATAGCACTTTTAACAATACAAATTATAACAAAGCAACTGCACAATATCAAAATAGGAAAATAGTGTGTCAATAATGTAAAATGACAAGATTTAACACTCAATTTTCAGTTAAATTTTCATTATTGAATTTTGTGATGGCATCATCCATCTCAGTTCAGTTTAAATAGTATCTGTGCAATCAAGTTGAATATATCGCCAACTGTGTCCCCAACTAAGCAAGCCAGAGGCGACAGCGGCAAGGAACCAAAACTCCATCGGTGACAGAATGGAGAAAAAACTTGGGAGAAACCAGGCTCAGTTGGCGGGGGCCAGTTCCCCTCTGGTCAGACGAACCAGTAGTTTGTTCCAACTGCAGCAAAGTCTGATTGTAAGGGCTCAACTGGTTACAGTGGTCTTTTCCCAATGGCTGTCTAGGTGATGAGGTCCTCACAGGGGATCTGTCTCTGGGGCTATCATGGAAACTAGCATTCGTAAACTTTAATTAAACTATCTAATAATTTATTAAAGGGGAAATTTGTACTTGTATGATATAACGCTGTACCCACATTGGGCAAGATGGATGTATAGATGGATGGATCCATGATTCAGCTGCAAGAGTCATCTGGTGAGATGTAGGAATTCATTTGGCATGATCCTCAAAGTGCATTATGGGTATTCTCAACCCATTGAATGTGCATCTGGTATACACTAATTATTGGGGTGCATTATGGGTTTGAATAAGTACACTCGATAACATCCACTATGGTTTCAGACACCACTACAAATTGCTCTCCCTTCAAAGAGTGCTCTGTTTATTGGTATGGGGGCGATTTCAGACAGGCATTCTGTTCACCTGTATCCTGTTTAACTTGTATTTATTGCCCTGCTTGATTCCTTTGTTGGCTGATTTTTGTCTTTGCTAAGCAGAACTGTTGTTTTCCGGTGCCTGTTTTTTGATACATATGACTTAAATTATTATTATTATTATTTATTTATTTAAATAAATTACTGCATTTTGATCCTCACCCTTCACATTACAGGATAATCGACCACAACAAAGGCATGGATCTGCCAGCAGCAGTACACTTCCTCCACCAAACCCTTGTATTTAGATCTGGCGTGCGTATCGCATTATCTGGAGGATTCCTTCTGGGCATTGAATGCAGAGATCAGAGCACACTTTCTTTCCATTGATTTCTTTCCATTTTCCCTTTCCATTGTTTTCGATACTTCCGAATTCTAGGATTACCTTGTTTTCATTTTTTTAATAAATCTGTGGCATTTCGATCATTTCCTTAACTTCTCTGTCACCTGTATGTTACAATTGGTTGCTGAGAATTTGATTTTTGATCAATGAAAACTATGAAAACAAAAAAGCACCATAAAACACTAAAAAGTTATTTATACAACAGGATCTGTGTACATTTAGTATAACTATATTAGAGAAGTGCAGTAAATAGGCCTACATTTTGGTCTCAGTGGAATTTTATATCCTAAAATCTATACCATAATATGATATACATTTATGTATTTACTTAGATGTTTATATCTTAATATATTTAATTTAAAATTTAATTTAAACATACATATCTACATAAATTATAATTAGAAATTATAATGCAGTGTCAACAAGATACAAAACATGATTGCTTCAAATATAATTGAAATCAACATAAATTTGCATTTGCAATGATTTATTATTTGATTGAAATGTATAATTTTATTGAAATGTTAAAAATGGGTATACTTTACACCGGAATGGAGGCAGACCTAGGGTGCAGTGTTAGGGTCTACACAGAATACTTTTAGGCGCTTTTGGCCATGTGGTTTCATAATACTGCAGTGTTGTGGCACTTTTAGGAAATTAAATTATCCTAATTTCCTAAAATCATTTGCTTTAATTGTTTCAGAGAAAATGTATTTAAAATGTTCGAAATTGTGTGAATTTCTGCTGTGCCCCCCCCCCCTGTTTTCTTTTTATATTTTTTTTCCGATTGCCTGCTAATTTGACACTACTAAGGTTTTTACATAAATTGAGACATTTTGTTATATCTTAAGTCCTGTCTTCGATGACATTGTCACTTTCATCTTATGTAATCATGTTTCATCGTGGAGTCAACAATGTTCAAAATGCAATAGGGTCTGACTCATCTGTAAATGACTAACAAATGAGTCATTAGGGATCATGACATGAGTAGGAGTGTACAATCCCAGCATATCAGTAATTCCAATGAAGGGGCACTAAAGGCTTCCTATTGTTTTTACCTAGGAGGAATTATTAAATGTTACAAACAAACAAATAAAAAAAAAATAAAAAATTTGACTTCTAAATGTAGAATCAAACTGTCCATTGGCCTTGTGACAATAACATTAAATCTGTCTAAACTAGCTGGGGCATTACATCTCAGTGCATCTTTTGTTGGAGCAGTGCTCCACGATGTGGACACAAATTGTTAGGGCCATGCATGAAGAAGGACTACAAAACCTACAAGTTCACTAATGATTGATGATGATTTAAATACAACCAGGGGGCTGTTACATAAAACAAGTTTACCAAATAAGCCAGGTTTATTTCAGTTAGTCTGACTTATTGTCAGTTGATTTGGTTCAAAATAAGTCTGAATGAATGAAATAAGCCTGGCTTATTTGGTAAACTTGTTTTATGAAACAGGCCCCTGGTACCAGCATTACGCTTTATAAATATTTACTTACTACGAATATATTACAGTGTCTTTTTAATTATTCAGGCACAGTGGCATGCACAGACATCCACTCAGCCAGGGGTTGACAAAAAAATTTGTAGCAAGTTAGCAACGTCTAGGACAAACCTTCTATAGTTTCAGACACTCGCCAATACTGCAGAATCACAAAGTCTTGGTTTCCCACTGAGGCACTGAATAAACTGAGAGGAGCAGTTTATTCAGTTGAGGCTGTGCTTTGTATAAAACAAACAAACTAGTGGTGGGGCCGTTATCTGCGTTAACGTGCTGCGTTAACGTGAGACTCTTATCGGGCGATAAAAAAAATATCGCCGTTAATCTATTCTCAAAGTTGGGTGGGAGCTGGGTCTATACTACGCAAGCTATGATGAATTTTCACCCTGATATTTTAGCGCGGATGTATACCTAGCCGAATTGCACTGTAGGGGGCGAGAACGAGTCTTCGAACTAGAGGCTCGCAGTCCGTGATGGACAGATTGTTCACGGCTGGTCTATGTGGTAATACAATCGGGCAGGACATCCAAACGCTCACCTATCATTCATCAACCTCAAATATGGCTTTTCATCTGAAAGATGTATGTAGTAGCAACTTTACATGGCCGCTCAATATGATGTTAACCCTAGAGAAATGTGCGCTATTGAAGTGTTTGCGTGGAAGCGCGTTTGCTGCAGGACAGGCTCCGTGCGCTCACTTGCTCTTAAAATCTCCGTCATTTTTGGTCATACAGATAAAAGTAGCCTATACATCTTTTCGAATCTGTAAAGACTCTACGTTTATTTGTGTGCACTCAGAATAACAACGAAACGTTGCGCTTTTAAGCAAACAGGATGTGCTTTAGTCTCATGTGAACTTGAGCGAGAAACTTCGAAACTCCGTCTTTGAAAAATATATCTATAGAGAGTGAAATGTCTAAAAAATAAAAATAGAAGACGTGTGTGTTAGCATGGATGATTTACATGAAATTTAATCTGTGCAACACTGTGCATAAGATGGCTTTCAGTTCAATATAATAACAAAAAACGACATTTTGGGTTTTATTCAACTAATAAGGTGGGCACGCTGTGATCTGTACTATATTTTTACTGTAATTGACAGTTATCGAAAAAACAAAAACAAAAAAACAACACGGGAGTGGAGGAATGGGAGTCATTCTTCCGGGAGTGGAACGGGATTTTCCTCCAGTTTTTTTCGTGGATTGGGACGGGAAGAGATTAAAGTTTGTGATGCATTTTGGAAACAGGAGATGAGCCCCTGGTCTAATGCGCCACCTGCTTGAGAAACCCGTTCTCAAAGACTTACTTTAGTCATTATTTGGGTAGCACACATATTCTGAATGCCTTCGGCCAGAATTCAAATTAGCCATTTTAATCTAGATTAATTCAAGATTAATCTAGATTAAAAAAATAATAATCTATGCCCACCACTAAAACAAACACATTTTTTTTCTAACTTCTAAGATATAGAAATAGCCGAAATCACCAGCAAACAAATTTCCTTTATCTTATGTCTATTGTAAGTTTGACAAACAGTGCCTCGGTTATAAATCTGTATGATGTCAAAAGAGGTTCATAATGTTAAGACTAGATCTCAGCTCCTAAATTAGATGATTTAAGGTATCCTAAACTAGTTAGGAGTAACAAGATGGCAGTAAGGTGTCGGATACCATGCACTTTCTATTAAAGAAAGAATGTGTTGGAAATATGTGATGACACAGAGTCGCTAAAATTATGCAGATTGTGAAGGTATTCTTTTTGTTACTGACATTGTAAGAAATTCAGTAACTTTTTCAACTCTATGAAACTTTGCTCTGACTGAAGAAATTAAAGTTATAATGACAATTTTTGGTAGCTGGAAAAATGCAGCAGTACACAAGTGATGACTTGTAGCACAACACAGTCCACAATAAGCAGAGTATTAAACACCACTATTGCATCCCTAACCATACCAAACATGGTATGGCAGTTCATTGACTTCCCAACTGACCTTCAAACCATACGGCAAAAGCTAGCCTCTTTTCTGAGGATTGCGGACTTCCCTAAAGTTGTTGGAGCCATCGATAGCACTCATGTAATGTAATCCAAGATGGTGGCGTGGACAGATGCAACTAGGGTCCTATGAAATCGGTTTAATTTGTTTTGTCCTTTTTTATGGTTAAAATAATAATTATAATCATGAAACAATTTAACATCAGTTTATTAAGTTTAACAAAAAAATACATGTTTTTTATTCCCCCCCCCACCTTATGTTTTATTGTTACCAAATTCTGTTTTAGCATGTCTGATTAAATGAATGCATAAAACCAATACAATAGCCTTATGATTATTTTTTTTCAGTAATTGTGTTGTGTATTTAAATTTTTTCTGGTTATCAAATGAAGACATAAAACATGAATTTAATTTAGTTTTTAATTAATGAAAATGAAACAAATAAGATGATTTGGCAAATAAACATTAAAACACCGAAGAACTATTGTATTATTATTCCTTAAAAAAATAAGGTTTTAATCATTTTAGTGGTAGTAGGAGTATTACGTACATTCTACTGAACAATACCTGTATTTCTGCCACAATAGGTGCATCCCAAATTGCGTACTTATGCACTATTCGGTGACGTTTTGTAGTATAAATAATGTGAGTAGTGAGTTCACGCTGAAAATTCCGAAAAGGAAAAGTGCACTTTAAATAACCGAAAAAATTAAGTGTGGAATATTGGACACTTCATGCACTCAACTGTCGCAGCTTTAATTATGTTGTGAAGGGGGCTATCAGACTCCAATTATTGATGACAAAATAACCTTATAAAATTCATACAACTACATGGTTGAGTACGTAAGTACATATAGGTGCATAGTGTATAGTGCATCATTTGGGACATAGTTAATGTCTTAGAGTTAAACCAAACTTATTTTGACGAGTTGCTGTGAATTTACATTTCTGTCTGTATATGATATGATGCTAGATTTACTCAAATGCAACAGTAAAATGCTCATGAAGTGACTCTCAGAGCAGTTCTGGAGATGTTGTTCATGTATTTGTGTCCTAGTGAGACTGTAGGTGCAAGACTGAAGATATCTCCATTCTGTCGCGTTCCTGTTCGACTCATCTGGAACACATCTCATTATCGCCGCCCATTCTACCTGCCCTGGAGTTTACATCGATCATCGTTACTGCCGTTTATATACCACCACAGCAAGGCTGAAATCACTGCAAGCTTCACGCGTAAAGTTAAGCTGGCTGCACACTAGACGATTTTCAATTCTTAAACGATTTTAAAACCATGGGAGACAGTTCAACCGATTTTTAGACTTATAATCCTCCCCAGATAGCAAAATTTGTCTGGTCCACCTCTGGGTCACAACCTTGCTTCACTTCTGGCCCAATTTTGGCTGGGTCCCCAGGCCAAAACTGGCCCACATGCTGAAAACCGACTCAAACAATTTCCTCTGGCCCAGATGCGGCCCACACCCTTTTAAAGGACTCTTATTTATTGATGTGGCCCAGATCTGGCCCGCATACTGTAGAGTGACTTCTATTATTGTATGTAGCCCAGATCTATACACTAGAGGATTCGACCAGACGCGAGACCACACACTTTTCGATTGTAGGAACGATTTCACAGTGACACGAGATCTCATGGACACTCACGTGATCAAACGTGACTAGAGAAGAAAAACAAATAGAGGACAATCAACATTGTCAACTGGCTCTCCTGGCACACGTTCGGTTTCAAAGTGAAAAACAAAGTATACAAAATAATATGGATGATGTTTTCTGCTTTCACAGCATGTTTGTGGCTGCCAGGTTTCAGCTATGGAAGCACGCAATAGCCGGTAGGAGACGCTTGCTCGCTCTCATTGGCTATCGCGGGTATCACATCAGAGGAAGCCCGATCAAGAGTAGAGTTCGAGAGATTTGAGTTCGGCGACGCTGTTCTCGATTGGGAACAGATAAATAATCGTAGTGACACCACACAATAGAGGATTTTTGGACAAAATAATCGCTTGAGAAAAGCCACACCCCTTGATCGTTCGGTCTTAAAATCCTCTAGTTTGCGACCAGCCTTCGTCAACAAAACCGTGCGTCTGCGCCATTCATTTACACACAGAACAGTGCAGGATTCATATTTAAATAGTATTTTTGCAGCTTAATATTTACAAATACTAGTCCATATCGCGATTTTAATTTAAGTGTAATGACCTTTTGATTAATTCAGCCAAACTTTGACAAATTCTGTGAAATTCTGAGTTAAATTTTAAATCCAGTTTTTATAACTGGAATCTGTGATTCCGTCCATGTTTTCCGAATCGCATAAATCATAGGGGCCTACTCTGGGTCCTAAAGATGGTGCTTTTATGTCATTTATTCTCAAACTATCAGAAAACTACACTGCAACATGTCTACAAAGTCAGCGCCTTCAGGAAATTGACAGTGCATGTATATCATACCTCACCGATGACTAGTGAGGAGCAATAAGGGCTTTGTTTATTGCAGAAGCCATACCCTGAGACCTCAGCCTTGGTCACGAATGCTACCTGCTCAAGGAGACACAACAAGAGGTGTGAGGGGGACATGAACGTTGAGGCATACAAGCTAATCTAAAGGCAAACCCCACAAGACCGTACGGTTTGCCGAGGCAGTTTGTGTTGCTATATCAACGTGGTGATAGTTTTAGAAAATGGTGAACACTGCTTGTCACTGGTAGAGTTCGTGTTTGTAAAGTGTTGACACTTCTATCTGCTGTGGGAGTTCTCAGCCATTGTTATTGTCATTGTGTATATACCCCATGTGCTAATGCTTCACATACGGTCCAGCTCTATCAGAAAGCAACAAACCAACAACCGTGATGGCTTTTTCATTGTAACTGGTGACGTCAACCAAGTAAAACCAAAGTAACCAACATGCTAACTTTGCAAAAAGGCGAACACGTTGGACCTGGTGCACACAACCAAAAAATAAAGGCAAAATACTGCATACAAAGCTCTCCCCTGCCCCCACCTCAGGTATTCGGATAACATTTGTCATGCTAATTCCAGCACACAGACCTCTTCTCAAACTCACCAAACCGGTTCAAAAGTATATAACAGTATGGCCAGATGATGCTGCCTCAGCAATACAGGACTGCTTCCAGGACACAAACTGTAACGTTTAACCCATTTTTGTCAGGGTGGGTGGGTGGAAGGGATGAGAGTGAGGACTCACTTGCAGGAGAAAATAGGGATTTATTAATAATAAAATTAAATCAACAACATTTCGACAACGAACTCACACAGGACTGCAAACACAAGGAGATTATAAAGGGAGTAAATGAGGAGGGTTACGAGATAACACAGGTGGGGCAAATTAACCAATAATCAGGAAACAAGATGGGAGGGGAATGAGAGCACATGGGAGCACATGGCACACAGAAGCTATGACAAAAGCCATGTGCTCACACAAAACAAAAACACAAGCACATGGCCAGCAAAACAGAATCACTAGCCATGTGCAAAATGGAACATGAACACGCAGCTAATAAGGAGACTCAAAAGCCACGTGTTCACACAAAACATGACAAACATGTAAGCATGCAGCCAGTGAAAAACACAAGCTGCGTGCCACACAGAACAAGACAAAACAAGAGAAAGCAAAACGAAGACAACAAATGCACACGGACAGAGGAGCGCACGACCCGAGCGAACTTGTGACCGCACGCTCCCACAGCAAGACCAAACCTGGAGCGTGAGTGTCCGAACCCCGACACGAAACCAGAACTGGGCCTGAAACAAGACAAGAGTGCCGGGATCCAAACACCACGCTCCAACATGAAACAGAGCACGTAGACAAGAGAGCGCGCAGCTCGAGCACACTCGAAGCTGCGCGCTCACCAGAAAAAAAGATAAGAAGGGAGTGTCAGGGCTCTGTCATAATACCATGAATAAACTAAACCGAAGTTACAAAACCCTGACAATTTGTGCCCACATTTTTCTGAATGGTTTCATGCATATAGTCTTGTTAATAGTGTCCTATGTGAATATGTTCAGCATTTAATTTCCACAGTTTTTAATCTTTTTTTTTTCTTGAAAATCGTACTTGGATGTGCGGCAACTATAGTTGTTGGTGGGCAAATATGTTGTAGGTACCCCTTCAATGTCATATTTTAATATGAGAAGAACATTTGGCATCTAACTCAAAATAACTGCTTTCAACAGATCAATCTTTATCCATGAACAAATGTATTATACAGGTGCATCTCAATAAATTAGAATGTCATGGAAAAGTTCATTTATTTCAGTAATTCAACTCAAATTGTGAAAATCGTGTATTAAGTAAATTCAATGCACACAGACTGAAGTAGTTTAAGTCTTTGGTTCTTTTAATTGTGATGATTTTGGCTCACATTTAACAAAAACCCACCAATTCACTATCTCAACACATTAGAATACTTCATAAGACCAATAAAAAACATCTTTAGTGAATTGTTGGCCTTCTGGAAAGTATGTTAATTTACTGTATATGTACTCAATATTGGTAGGGGCTCCTTTTGCTTTAATTACTGCCTCAATTCGGCATGGCATGAAGGTGATCATTTGGGCACTGCGAGGTAGTATGGAAGCCCAAGTTTCTTTGACAGTGCCTTCAGCTCATCTGCATTTTTTCGGTCTCTTGTTTCTCATTTTCCTCTTGACAATAACCCATAGATTCTCTATGGGGTTCAGGTCTGGTGAGTTTGCTGGCCAGTCAAGCACTCCAACACTATGGTCATTTAACCAACTTTGGTGCTTTTGGCAGTGTGGGCAGGTGACAAATCCTGCTGGAAAATAAAATCAGCATCTTTAAAAAGCTGGTCACCAGATGAAAGCATGAAGTGCTCCAAAATGTCTTGGTAAACGGGTTCAGTGACGTTGGTTTTCAAAAAACACAATGGACCAACACCAGCAGATAACATTGCACCCCAAATCATCACAGACTGTGGAAATTTAAACACTGAACTTCAAGCAACTTGGGCTTTGAGCTTCTCCACCCTTCCTCCAGACTCTAGGACCTTGAATTTCTGAAATAAATTAACTTTCCCACAACATTCTAATTTATTGAGATGCACCTGTATAGTATTTTAAATAATATATTAAAAAACTTGACTCTCTAACACTATTCTGTTTCTATTCTATCTACTTTTAATTATTTTTATTTATATAAACCTTGCTACTTATATTATATATGAACCTTGATACATGCTGATTTAGACTAACTGGGACTTGTTACAGCATTTACGTATTGTTTCTCTTTTGTTGGCTTGATTACTTATATTGTCTTCATTTGTATGTTACTTTGGATAAAAGCATCTGATAAATTATTAAATGTACATGTAATATAAATGTAAAATACACCTGCTATCCACATCAATAATTTAATGTGATCAAATTATTCAGTAACAATGGGGATTAACAAATAGTGGGAAAACAGAGAAACAAAAGTGACCAACTAGATAACTAAGGCAGACAAAACATGAACTGAACACAATGAAAAACATAATTCTTACAGCGCTCTGTGCAACCCCTGTATCCTGTGAGGCAGAAGGCACATTTGGAAGACATACAGTAGGGGGACATATAGTGATGATACAGGAGATGCATCATCATCCACCACTTTTTACATTCGGACAACATTAAACAGTGAAAACAAGTTTAATCAATCCCAGTGTGTCTTTTTTTATTGTTTTGCATGATCTGCATTACAGAAATGCAGGAACATTCCCAGTATCCTCCTCCTAGTAGTGTATATTGTAACCAAAAATGTATATTTTGAATAAACACTGTTCTTTTTTACTTTTTATTTCTCAAAGAATCATGAAAAATATCACAGGTCCCAAAAAATAATAAGCAGCACACATTTTTCCAACATTGATTATAAATTAGCATGTTAGAATGATTTCTGAAGGATCATGTGACACTGAAAATTCAGCTTTGCTTCACAGGAATAAATTATATTTTAAAGTATATTAAAATAGAAAACTTTTATTTTAAATTGCAATAATATTTCACAATATTATTTTGTGAAATAATATTCCGTATTTTTTATCAAATAGATACAGTCTTGCTGAGCCTAAGAAACTTTTCCCAAAAGATTCCTAACTTTTGACAGCAGTGCATTGAACTGTAAAAAGGTGTTCTCAGGTAACCTAAAATGTGCATAATTTAGTTACATCGAGGGTCAAATCAAATACAAATAGCACATTCAAGTTAAAAGTTACACACTTTTTTTTGTGCGCACAGTGCAGGTCTGGTATAAATAATGTTTTTGCTCAGGTGGCTGAAATGTCCGCCCAATAGAGAAAAGTTTTGCTCAGCAAGAAAAATAAATAGAGGGAACCTTGTCCATTACAATCACCGTAATCTTAGAAGTATTACATAGAAGGATTGCCTCCTATACTATATACAGTGGTTACGGAAAGTATTCAGACCCCCTTACATTTTTCACTCTTTGTTATATTGCAGCCATTTGCTAAAATCATTTAAGTTAATTTTTTTTCTCATTAATGTAACACACAGCACCCCATATTGACAGAAAAACACAGAATTGTTGACATGTTTGCAGATTTATTAAAAAAGGAAAACTGAAATATCACATGGTCCTAAGTATTCAGACCCTTTGCTCAGTATTTAGTAGAAGCACCCTTTTGATTTAATACAGCCATGATCTTTTTGGGGAAAGATGCAACAAGTTTTTCACACCTGGACTTGGGGATCTCTGCCATTCCTCCTTGCAGATCCTCTCCATTTCTGTCAGGTTGGATGGTAAACGTTGGTGGACAGCCATGTATTAGGTCTCTCCAGAGATGCTCAATTGGTTTAAGTCAGGGCTCTGGCTGGGCCATTCAAGAACAGGCACGAGTGTTTGTGAAGCCACTCCTTCGTTATTTTAGCTGTGTGCTTAGGGTCATTGTCCTTGTTGGAAGGTAAACCGTCGCCCAGTCTGAGGTCCTGAGCACTCTGGAGAAGGTTTTTTCGTCCAGGATATTACCCTGTACGTGGCCGCCATCATTCATCTTTCCCTCGATTGCAAACCAGTTGTCCAGTCCCTGCAGCTGAAAAAACACCCCCCCAAGCATGATGCTGCCATCACCATGCTTCACTGTTGGGACTGTATTGGCAGGTGATGAGCAGTGCCTGGTTTTCTCCACACATACCGCTTAGAATTAAGGCCAAAAAGTTCTATCTTGGTCTCATCAGACCAAGAATCTTATTTGTCACCATCTTGGAGTCCTCAGGTGTTTTTTAGCAAACTCCCATGCAGGCTTTCATGTTCTTGCACTGAGGAGAGGCTTCCGTCGGGCCAACTCTGCCATAAAGCCCACGACTGGTCGAGGGCTGCAGTGATGTTGACTTTCTAACAACTTTCTCCCATCTCCCGAATGCATCTCTGGAGCTCAGCCACAGTGATCTTTGGGTTCTTCTTTACCTCTCTCACCAAGGCTCTTCTCCCCCGATGGCTCAGTTTGGCCGGACGGCCAGCTCGAGGAAGGGTTCTGGTCGTCCCAAACGTCTTCCATTTAAGGATTATGGAGGCCCACTGTGCTCTTAGAACACCTTAAGTGCAGCAGACATTTTTTTGCAACCTTGGCCAGATCTGTGCCTTGCCCACAATTCTGTCTCTGAGCTCTTCAGGCAGTTCCTTTGACCTCATGATTCTCATTTGCTCTGACATGCACTTCTTCTTCTTCTGTAAATTTTATTGGCAGCTTGCAATCATTGTGCACTACCGCCATCTACTGGGCTGAGGTGTGATCACATTGGGATGTCTATCATTAAAAAAAAAACTATTTTTACTAAATTCTACTTGCTAGTGGGTTTCTTTAAGAAAAGTTATAACCGCCCTAACACATAAATGTTCCATTGTTAAGTCTCTTTACCGCTCTCGTTCATATTTTCCCCTTCTCTGGTGTATAATCTAAAAGTATGTGTTTTAAACATTTTCTATTACTCCACAATTTGTGCATACTCCAGTATGATGTTTCCCTATAATGTGTAATCCACTATTT